>JAVIAB010000091.1:57604671-57762171 GCA_032433765.1 Megaustenia siamemsis
TCACACCGGAAAGAAATAATTGAACATTAACACCAGAAAGAAATAATTGAACATTCACACCGGAAAAAAATAATTGAACATTCACACCAGAAAGAAATAATGGAACATTCACACCAGAAAGAAATAATTGAACATTCACACCAGAAAGAAATAATTGAACATTCACACCAGAAAGAAATAATTGAACATTCACACCAGAAATAAACAATTGAACATTCACACCAGAAAGAAATAATTGAACATTCACACCAGAAATAAACAATTGAACATTCACACCAGAAATAAACAATTGAACATTCACACCAGAAAGAAAGAAATGAACCAATCTTCGAAATAATTGCATTTTTTATAAACATTAATCTCCCAAGGAGCCTCTGTGGCTGAGTGGTTACAGTGCTAGCTGCTAAACCCGAAGGCTCTAAGTTTGGTTCCTAGAAGTGGCGAATTTTTCTTTCTTTTAGACCAACAATACTCCAGGACTCACCCAGCCTCTTTTAAAATATCAACGATTGTCTGTGAAATAATTCATCCTGAAATGATACATATCACACAACCCAAAATGGCCGTGGTTATGTACACAATTATAGACACTAACACCGTATTCGTCATACACCTAGCATGGCGTGGAGGGAACCTTCACTTTATTCATTTACTTTTTCTTCTTTTCTCTTTTCACTGATACCTAAAAGGCGTCGTGGTTATATCATTTGTCGTTCTTGAGCTGCTCGAACTGTCTGAATTAGTGATTTTCCTTTGTTGTTACATGTCTCTGTTACTGCATCTATCCATCTTCTTCTGGGTCTTCCTCTTGGTCTTTTTCCATGCATTCTCGAGAAGAACGCCCTTGATGGTGATTGGTGAGGATTCATTCTGACCACGTGGCCAAAACATTTACGTTGTTCTATATATTCTTGGAGCCGCGATAGCTCAGTGGTTAGTGAACTGGACTACAAAGGACAAGGGGTAGGTTTCGATCCCAACCGACGGCCTCCGGGTCACCCAGCCATACATGGGTACCGGAAATTTTCCTTGGAAAGTAAAGCAGCACGGGCGTAATACCGACCACATTATCCCAAAAATCATGTGCTGAAGGTCTGTAAAATATAGGGTGTCTAACACCATATTTCCCTATACGCCACTTGGCGTGACGGGGGTACTTTACTTTTTTTAAAAAATATATTCTTGGCAGTGTTTTATTCTACCATTTTTCTCATGGCTTCATTTGGTATTCTATCTCTTCTTCTGTTGTTTGTTACTTTTCTAAAGCATCGCATCTCACATGTATTGACCTTTCTTAAATGTGATTTAGAAAGGGTCCATGTTTGACTTTCATAGCACAAAGTTGGTATGAAAATTATTTATTATTTGTTGTTTAGCTTCTATAGAAATGGTTGGATGTCTTAACAATGGTGAAAGGTGGTATGTGACAGCATTTACTTTTTGATTTCTCACGTGAATTTCTTTATTTACTAATTTACTAAAATATTACTGGCAGAAAAGTAATAAAGCTAGAAAGTCACATTTGCATGAGGTCTTTCACTATCAGAACTAATGCATTATAATATCAGTTAATATTAAATGCTTTAATATTATATATAAAGCTTTAAATATAATTTCCATTTTGAGGCTCAAACACGCAGCTGTTTGTAGTAAAATTTCTTAAACCACAGATAGGTAAATACATTTCATTCATTCATTGAGTGCCGTCTCCGCATCGAAGGTTGGCTACCATGAAGCGCCATTCATTCATTGAGTGCCGTCTCCGCATCGAAGGTTGGCTACCATGAAGCGCCATTCATTCATTGAGTGCCGTCTCCACATCGAAGGTTGGCTACCATGAAACGCCATTCATTCATTGAGTGCCGTCTCCACATCGAAGGTTGGCTACCATGAAGCGCCATTCATTCATTGAGTGCCGTCTCCGTATCGAAGGTTGGCTACCACGAAGCGCCATTCCACTCTGTCACTTGCTTTGATGGTGCAGATTGTCATAGGCTGACTTGTACAACTTTTCATGTTACTCGTCCATGTTAGTCTTGGTCTGCCTCTTTTACCTTGCATTTTCCCTTCCAGTACTACTTTTAGTAGGCTGCTATGTCTTTTAACATGGCCCAAAAGTTTCATTTGTCTTGTTCTAATTGTGTTTAGTAGTTCTCTTTTCATTTTTAATTGTTTTAAAACTTCATCGTTTGTTTTCTTTTCTGTCCATCCAACTCTTCCTATTCTTCTAGAAATCCACATTTTAAAGGCTTCCATTTTCTGTTCTGTTTTCTTGTCTAATGTCCGCATTTCTGCACCAGGAATATTGAGAAGATGTAACATTTTGCTATTTTTATAAATACATATTTAATAATTTATAATAATACAATAAAGGAAGCCGCGATAGCTCAGTGGTTAGTGAACTGGACCACAAAGACAAGAGGTAGGGTTCGATTCCAACCGACGGCTTCCGGGTTCATCCAGTCTTTAATGGGTATTGGATTTTTTTCTGGGGAAAGTAAAGCGGCATGGGCGTAATACCGACCACATTACCTCAACCATCGTGTGCCGAAGGTCTGTAAAAATTATGGTCACTAACACCATATTCCCTATACGCCACTTGGCGTGACGGAGGCTCATTACTTTTTATAAAAATAATACAATAATATATAAATTAATAATATAAATATACAATAAATATATAATCCGGTGGAGCAAGATACTGTAACAGACCAAGTTACTAGAACACTGGCGTATGATCGTAAATTGGTGGTAACGCTAGGTTTTAGGTAATGATTTGAGGCTTATAAAACATGTATCTCAAGAATATCTGGAAGATTTAGTGGAATATTTTCCCGCTGAAAATTATCGCTCGCTCACTCCTTCTTTCTTCACTCACTCACTCACTCATTTTCTCACGTACTCACTCAAACCCATCTATCTATCCACTCGCTTACTAATCACTCACGCACTCACCCATCCACACACCAGCCTATTCGCGCACTCACTCACTCACTCACTCACTCACTCACTCACTCACTCACTCACTCACTCACTCACTCACTAACACATTCATTCACTAACTCATTCATTCACTAACTCATTCGCACACTCACTCATTACCTCATTCGCACACTCACTCACCAACTCACTAATTCAATCACTCACTAACTCATTCGCACACTTACTCATTAGCTCATTCACACACTCACTCACCAACTCCCTAATTCAATCACTCACTAACTCATTCGCACACTCACTCATTAGCTCATTCGCACACTCACTCACCAACTCACTAATTCAATCACTCACTAACCCATTCACACACTCACCAACTCATTCTCACACTCTACCCACCCACGTACTCACTTGCTCTGTCACTCGTTCACTCACCTCACACACACAAACATGTGTATCCCATTAACAGTAATACAGATACGCTAGACTCACATCCAAAACCGATATCAACGTCTTTGAACTGTGTAGGTAAAGAGAGATATAACACCTGCCTCGACTTGAACAAGATGAATGCATTGCTACTAAAGTCACCAGACTAACCACGTGTGGTTGCACAAGACATTTATGCAAGTACAAGTTTACGAATACAAACATTCTACCAGAGTGTGTGCCGCGGCTTCCAGGAGCGAAGCCAAACTTTGGCAAGGGCGCCGGGGATATTGTCGTGTGCCTACTCATTGGTTAGAAATCATAAAATGACATCCACATGGGCTTCATATTTGTAAGAACATGAACGAGTTTCTAAAGTATAACATTAATTCTGTAGTTATTTATCATCTTTTATATCCTCAAAACAGTGTTGAAAGTTCCTGGACAGCTAATAAGACGAATGAGGACATTCTCAAAGAGGCTAACATAAAAATGGAGATACTGAAAACATCAAAAAGAAACAATCGCCATTTTCGGGCATATCATGAGAAGGGCGAAAGTTGGGATACTAGGTTACAACTGGCAAAATAGAGGGAAAGAGAGATCGACAACGACAGAGAGAGAAGATACTATTGCTACGATGTTGTTTTTTTAGTGTGGAACATTTTCGACTGAATTCTCTGGTGTTGTTCGGGCGTTGTGGACGCTTCTATTTGTGTGTGCAATGTTCATCACGATGCACGTTGGTATATGTCCCAAAACTAACCGTTTGCTCAAAATGAAGACGAAGCGATGGATGTTTGTTCGTATACCCTTGAACAACTGTCGGAGTTTCATGTCAGTCAAGAGGGATTTTATGGAGCCGCGATAGCTCAGTGGTTAGTGAACTGGGCTACAAGGGACAAGTGGTAGGGTTCGTTCCCAACCGACGGCTTCCATTTCACCCAGCCTTTAATGGGTACCGGATTTTTTTTCTGGGAAAGTAAAGCGGCACGGGCGTAATACCGACCACATTACACCGAAAATCATGTGCTGATGGTCTGTAAAATGTATGGTCACTAACACCATATTCCCTATACGCCACTTGGTGTGACAGGGGCTCTTTACTTATTTATGATGTAAATGACAACACAGCGCACGTGTTATCACTTAGTGACTATGGAGTCAATTGTGTCCTGTTCTGAGGCGTATATTAATAACTCGTTCAAATCTATTCATATTATGAAAGCATCCTGATTTGGGGCTTGTGGTCCTCTGATTGATTTGATTATCAGTTTCTTATGATGGTATGTAACTGGTGTATCTAGTTGTGTGCCTGTTGAACCTTCCTTTGCCAATTGATCTGCTTTTTCATTTCCTGGTATTCCACAGTGAGATGGGATTCACTGCAGGGCAACCCTGTGGTGCTTGCAGAGTTCAGTCAATAAGGTCTGCAGATGTGGTAATTTTCTGGATTGTAGTCCCTGGAGTACTGATCTTGCATCTGTCAAAAACACTACAGGCTGTGGGCTAAGATTACTGTTCACCAGTTTTTCTATTGCCAACTTTATTGCTTGGATTTCTGCATCATAATTGTGACAATATTTCCCTGTTGCTATTTTATTCATATCCCTAGTGTTATTTGGGTACTCTATATATGCACCTGCTCCCCCATTCTTTACTGCACTCTGTGCTGATCCATCTGTGTACACACGGATCCATAGGTCTTGTGGGTATTCTTCATCCAGGAAACTGAGAGTTATTGTTTTTCGCTGTAGACTATTCTGTTCCTCTTTGTCAACTATTCCTTTCACTTCTGTCCGTATTTGAACTGATAATCCTGATTCCTCTGTCCAGGGAGTCTGTTCTAGTATGGGCAGTAGGGGGTTAACAACTCTTGGCATGTCTGGTGTTTGTCTACAAATTCGCTTGACTTGGTGGATGAAACTGTTTCTCTTAAGTTGTAAGCTGTCTCAATGCAAGATTTTGGAATCGGTCTTTCATTGGATATCTCGGCATGCATGACAATTTTTCTGCCTGTATCAGCACCTTTGTGTCTCTCCGTTCTCTCAGTGCTGGTATCCTCCACTATTTCTCTATCTCCAATATTGGTGTTGATTTCATTGCTCCTGTGATGACCCTAAATGCCTGGTTTTGTACTTTATCCAGCTCTTGCAGTTTGGTGTTTGATGCTGAGCACCATGCAGATGATCCATATTTTAATTGTTGGCGTTTGCTCTGTTGGTAAACTTTACTGAATATTTTCCCATTCGCACCCAAAGTGGTTCCGCACAGCTTTCTTAGAATAGTCAATTCATCATTGCTTTTTGGCTTGCCTTATTTATGGCACATGATGATGATGGAGTTGAAAATATCAATTTTTATATTGAACTTAATTTGCCCATGTATGAAAATATGCCTTTGCAGTGAAAGCCCATCATGCTTTCTGTATTTTATTTTTGCGTCACTCTGTGTTTCTCATGCTTTGTGTATATTACTGCCTATATCATCATCATCATCATCAAGTACCGGGCTTCTGGCGTAGGTGATCATGTCTCTCCACAACTTTCGATCTCGACAGTTATTTATCATTTCTGTTGTTGACCTTCGGCCATTCTCAAGCTGTCTGGTATGTTTCTCTTTGTTTCCCTCTATCTCTTCGTCCCTCAATTTTCCCAGTTGTTTTAATATATTCCAGTTGTTCACTTCTCATTATGTGACCAAGAAATGATGATTGTTTCTTCCTAATATTGGAAATTAGCTCTCTTTTTGCTTTGGCCTCTTTCAGAACGTTTTCATTACTTTTCTTATCTGTCCATTTGGTTATTTGGTTATGGAAGGCCCGGGTATCATTGCAAAACGAATTAAAATCCATAATTGCTCAACCGCCCGTGCCAGCGTAATCATCCAAATTAGTATCTCATCATTCAAACAAAGAAAGGTAACAGTAGTCCCTATCGTTGCAGTCTCAGCACACTGTCCATGGTATTCTCAACATTCTTCTGCAAAACCACATTTCTACAGACTCCAGTGTTTTTCTTGTCTGTTGTCCTATTGTTCATGATTCACATCCATATGTTAAGACTGGTTCTACATCACATTTAAGAAATCTTTTTCTTGTTTCTATGCTGCCTATATATAAAATACTTCGACAGGGAGAGATGTTTCTCGCAATGCTCTTTGATTTGTGCCAACTGAACTAATCCTTGTGACTTTGTTCCATAACTTTATTTACTTTCAGTCCCTGCTGATGTGATCTACAGTCAATTCTACTCATTTTATCTTTCTATTGTTAATGACTCCGCTGGGGCCTGGAGAAATGTGGTTTTACAGAAGAATGTTGAGAATAACATGGACAGCTACGAAGAGTAATGAAAATGTTCTGAAAGAGGCCAAAGCAAAACGAGAGCTAATTTCCAATATTAGGAAGAAACAATCATCCTTTTTTGGCCATGTAATGAGAAGAGAACAACTGGAATATATTGTAACAACTGAAAAAAATGAGATAGAGGGAAGCAAAGAGAAAAAATACCAGAGAGCTTAAGAGAATGGCTTGGCAGAAGGACATAACAGAAATGATAAATAACTGTCGAGATCGAAAGTTGTTAAGAGACATGATCACCTACGCCAGCAGGCCCGGTAATTGATGATGATGATTGGTTATTATTACGTGCTGTCCTTTTTTTGACTTGTCCTTGTTGCAAAACTTTTTTGCTTTCAAATAATTGTAAGAATTACATTTCATATTGCAACAGGCAATCATCATACCAATATGGAAAAAGAAAGATAGCAAAAGAGACTGCAATCAATATAGAGGTATATCTCTTCTCAGCCATGTAGGAAAGCTATACGCCAAAATCTTGGAAAAAAAGGCTGAGGCCAATAATAGAACTACAGTTAAGTGATTCTCAAATGGGGTTCCCAAAAAAACAGAGGATGTACCGACGCACTATTCACATTAAAACAGCTTGCAGAAAAAAACGACAGAAAACAATCAAAACTTATACATAGCCTTCATTGACCAGGAAAAAGCATTCAACAGAGTAAACAGAGAACAACTGTGGGAGATATTAACAACATACGAAGTAAGCCAACATCTAACCAACCTTATTAAAAGTCTCATCATCAAGAGCAGCTGCAGGGTCAGAACAGCAGCAGGCTACACAGACCACTTCGAAGTTAGATCAGGTGTAAGACAGGGGTGCGTACTATCCCCCCTACTGTTTATTACATACATGGACCATATATGCAAGCTAGCCAACCCATCAGGGGCAGAGGAGATCAACGAGCTTTTATTTGCAGACGATCAGGCACTAATACATGAAACAATAGAAGACCTACAAGAACACTTAAACAAACTCAATATCTCAGGCGCAAAATACAACATGAAAATCAACATCAACAAAACAGAAGTCATGAATGAGATAGAATCAAGATGCAACAAAGCTTGTCAAATCATTGGACAGTTATCACCACTATTGTCCAACAAGGAAATAACTCTGGAGGCAAAACGAGCACTATACAATACAATCTTCATCCCAACGTTGTGCTACCAATGCCAGACCTGGACCCTAGATGCAAGAACAATCAGAAAAAATAACCTCTACAGAGATGAAATGTGTTAGACGAATGACAGGAAACAGTCTGAGAGACAAGATCAGAAATGAAGAACTGAGAAAAAAGCTAGGAATAGCCACCGCCAAAGAATATATAAGGAAACAACAGATAAAATGGTTTGGCCACGTGACAAGGCAGAAAGATCAAAACACTACACAACGAGCCTTCAACAAACGTTTGAGAACACCAGACCTAAGGGTCGACCACGAAAAAGATGGATCATGGAATGTTAGAAGCACTAGGAAACATAACAGCAGCAGAGGCGAACAGAAGAGCAAAAGACCGCAAATTATATCTCCCCTCGACGCTGAAAGGCAGATGAGGAAGGAAAGAAGAAGAAGAAGAACCCCTGTTGATGTGACCTATAGTCAAATCATTTTATCTTTCTATTGTTTATTATTACGTGCTGTCCTTTCTTTGACTTGTCCTTGTTACAAAACTTTGTGCTTCCAAATAATTGTCAGAATTACATTTCATCTGTCAACAAATGCTTTGCACGTGACAAGTTGACACTGTTGGTTCTGTTTATCCCATCGAGACAACAGCAACAATCATGGATTCGGGTCTTTTAATTAATATAAACAAACTGCTGCCTTGCAGGAAGATTGGGGACAATCAAAGGCTAAGGAATGCAAACCTGAATAAAATGCGTGCTGAAATCGGATGCACTGGGCCACTGGCTCAGAACACAGTGCAACGTTTTAACGGGTGTTCAATCAGAGTGGATCTGGCAGACTCTAATTGTGATATTCTGTCTGTGGGGCCGTTCAACACACTTAACCTGACAGCTGACTTCATGTGAGAGTCTGGAATCCTACTCTGATTGAGTCCTGATCGCAGACAGAGATATATATATATATAAACATTTTTGTTGACTGGAGAAAAAAAAATTGTTTGGATTAAAATCAAATTTTAATCTGACAATCTTGGATAAACAGGAAACACGTTTGTCTGGTTTAGGGGAGTTAAACTGGATATAATTATTCTGTTTTCTTTATTACTTCCCTTGTTATAACAACATGAGCCGTATTTCAGTGTAAATGTTATTACAGGATGTACACGCTTATTGTTGTGGTTTGGTTAGATAGACAATGCGAGTTTAAATGAAACAGGATACGTGATACTGTTTTCATCATGGGCAGAATTATGTAAATAACAATTATGTTCATTCTTTACGTTTATGGCCAACCATGTTACTGAATGAAGGAAGACCTGTAAATAGAACAAACTATGTTCTTTACATGCAGATATGATATATAAACACCAGACAATATTAATGTGTTTGGCGGAGATATAAATAGTTGTAGTGGTAGTAGTTGGGAGGCCATAGTGACCTAACTCATGTAACGTACACTCCTACTATAGGGTACGGTGACAGTTTTACAAAAAGGAACACAACAAAATACTGCCGTTTCGGCCAACATGTGGCCTACTTCAGAAACGATAGCAATATCAACAAACAATGAAACACAGTTAAATTCTACTACATCTAGGATGATGGGGCAGGTAAGTCGAGGACAGGTAAACAGAGCTAAAGGAAATGAAGAGATCATTGGTGATATACCAACAATCAGCGACAGTAGTTGAGGGGGGCGGGATGCGGAGGGATGTAGGCTAGAGCCTGAATAGAAGTGGTAAGAGAGATGCTGTAGTATGTAACTGTGTTTCATTGTTTCTTGTTGTTGTTCTCGTCTTCTGAAGAATGCCGCATGTTGGCATAAACGTCAGTATTTTGTTGTGTTCCTTTTTTGTAAAGCTGTCACCATACTCTATAGGAGTGTAGGTTACACCCCCACACTGGCTCATTGCTATATCTAAGCCTTTCTGCTCGACACATCCGTTCTTGGCATGATGGGTGATATAAAAGTGCCTGTCACATCCGTCCTTGGCATGATGAATGATATAAGAGTGCCTGTCACATCCGTCCTTGGTATGATGAATGATATGAGAATGCCCGTCACATCCGTCCTTGGCATGATGAATGATATAAGAGTGCCTGTCACATCCGTCCTTGGTATGATGAATGATATGAGAATGCCCGTCACATCCGTCCTTGGCATGATGAGTAAAAAAATAGGGCCAGTCACATCCGTCCATGGCATGATGAGTGATATAAGCGTGCTCGACACATCCGTCCTTATCATGATGAGTGATATAAGAGTGTCCGACACATCCGTCCTTGGCATGATGAGTGATATAAGAGTGACCGACACGTCCGTCCTTGTCATGATGAGTGGTATAAGAGTGCCCGTCACTTCCGTCCTTGGCATGATGAATGATATAAGAGTGCTCGACACATCCGTCCTTATCATGATGATTGATATAAGAGTGCCCGACACATCCGTCCTTGGCATGATGAGTGATATAAGAGTGCCCGACACATCCGTCCTTGGCATGATGAGTGATATAAGAGTGCTCGACACATCCGTCCTTATCATGATGAGTGATATAAGAGTGCCCGACACATCCGTCCTTGGCATGATGAATGATATAAGAGTGCCCGTCACATCCGTCCTTGGCATGATGAGTGATATAAGAGTACACGTCACATCCGTCCTTGGCATGATGAATAATATTAGAGTACCTGTCACATACGTACTTGGCATGATAACTGATATAAGAGTGCCCGTCACATCCGTCCTTGGCATGATGAGTGAAATAAGAGTGCCCGTCACATACGTCCTTGGCATGTTGAGTGATATAAGAGTGTCCGTCACATCCGTCCTTGACATGATGAGCGATATAAGAGTGCCCGTCACATCCGTTCTTGGCATGATGAGTGATATATGAGTGCCCGTCACATCCGTCCTTGGCATGATGAGTGATATAAGAGTGCCCGTCACATCCGTCCTTGGCATGATGAATGATATAAGAGTGCCCGTCACATCCGTCCGTGGCATTATGAATGATATAAGAGTACCCGTCACTTCCGTCCTTGGTGTGATGAATGATGTAAGAGTGCCCGAAACATCCGTCCTTGGTATGATGAGTGATATAAGAGTGCTCGACACTTCCGTTCTTGGCATGATGAGTGATATAAGAGTGCCTGTCACATCCGTCCTTGGTATGATGAATGATATGAGAATGCCCGTCACATCCGTCCTTGGCATGATGAGTAAAAAAAGAGGGCCCGTCACATCCGTCCTTGGCATGATGAGTGATATAAGAGTACCCGTCACATCAGTCCTTGGCATGATGAGTGATATAAGAGTGCCCGTCACATCCGTCCTTGGCATGTTGAGTGATATCAGAGTGCCGGTCACATCAGTCCTTGGCATGATGAGTGATATAAGAGTGCCAGTCACATCCGTCCTTGGTATGATGAATGATGTAAGAGTGCCCGTCACATCGGTCCTTGGCATGATGAGTGATATAAGAGTGCCCGTCACATTCGTCCTTGGCATGATGAATGATATAACAGTGATCGACACATCCGTCCTGATCATGATGATTGATATAAGAGTACCCGTCACATCCGTCCTTGACATAATGAGTGATATAACAGTGCCCGACACATCCGTCCTTGGCATGATGAGTGATATAGGAGGGCCCGTCACATCCGTCCTTGTCAAGATGAGTGATATAAGAGTGCCCGTCACATCCGTCCTTGGTATGATGAATGATATAAGAGTGCCCGTCACATCCGTCCTGGGAATGATAAATGACAAAAGAGTACCCGTCACATCCGTCCTTGGCATGATGAGTGATATAAGAGTGCCCGACACATCCGTCCTTGGCATGTTGAGTGATATCAGAGTGCCCGAACATCCGTCCTTGGCAAGATGAATGATGTAAGAGTGCCTGACACATCCGTCCTTGGCATGATGAATGATGTAAGAGTGCCCGACACATCCGTCCTTGGCATGATGAATGATGTAAGAGTGCCTGACATATCCGTCCTTGGCATGATGAGTGATATAAGAGTGCCCGACACATCCGTCCTTGGCATGATGAATGATGTAAGAGTGCCCGACACATCCGTCCTTGGCATGATGAATGATGTAAGAGTGCCCGACACATCCGTCCTTGGCATGATGAATGATATAAGAGTGCTCGTCACATCCGTCCTTGGCATGATGAATGATATAAGAGTGTCCGTCACATCCGTCCTTGGCATGATGAATGATATAAGAGTGCCCGTCACATCCGTCCTTTGCATGATGAGTGATATAGGAGTACACGTCACATCCGTCCTTGGCATGATGAATAATATTAGAGTACCCGTCACATCCGTACTTGTCATGATAACTGATATAAGAGTGCCCGACACATCCGTCCTTGGCATGATGAGTGAAATAAGAGTGCCCGTCACATACGTCCTTGGCATGTTGAGTGATATAAGAGTGTCCGTCACATCCGTCCTTGGCATGATGAGTGATATAAGAGTGCCCGTCACATACGTCCTTGGCATGTTGAGTGATATAAGAGTGTCCGTCACATCCGTCCTTGGCATGATGAGTGACATAAGAGTGCCCGTCATATCCGTTCTTGGCATGATGAGTGATATATGAGTGCCCGTCACATCCGTCCTTGGCATGATGAGTGATATAAGAGTGCCCGTCACATACGTCCTTGGCATGTTGAGTGATATAAGAGTGCCCGTCACATCCGTCATTGGCATGATGAGTGATATAAGAGTGCCCGTCACATACGTCTTTGGCATGTTGAGTGATATAAGAGTGCCCGTCACATTCGTCCTTTGCATGATGAGTGATAAAAGAGTGCCCGTCACATCCGTCCTTGGCATGATGAATGATATAAGAGTGCCCGTCACATCCGTCCGTGGCATTATGAATGATATAAGAGTACGCGTCACATCAGTCCTTGGCATGATCAGTGATATAAGAGTGCCCGTCACATCCGTCCTTGGCATGTTGAGTGATATCAGAGTGCCAGTCACATACGTCCTTGGCATTATGAGTGATATAAGAGTGCCCGTCACATCCGTCCTTGGTATGATGAATGATGTAAGAGTGCCCGTCACATCGGTCCTTGGCTTGATGAGTGATATAAGAGTGCCCGTCACTTCCGTCTTTTGTATGATGAATGATGTAAGAGTGCCCGAAACATCCTTCCTTGGTATGATGAGTGATATAAGAGTGCTGGACACATCCGTCCTTGGCATGATGAGCGATATAAGAGTGCCCGACACATCCGTCCTTGGCATGATGAATGATATAAGAGTGGCCGACACATCCGTTCTTGGCATGATGAATGATATAAGAGTGTTCGACACATCCGTCCTTGGCATGATGAGTGATATAGGAGGGCCCGTAACATACGTCCTTGTCAAGATGAGTGATATAAGAGTGCCCGTCACATCCGTCCTTGGTATGATGAATGATGTACGAGTGCCCGTCACATCGGTCCTTGGCATGATGAATGATGTAAGAGTGCCCGACACATTCGTCCTTGGCATGATGAATGATATAAGAGTGTTCGACACATCCGTCCTGATCATGATGATTGATATAAGAGTACCCGTCACATCCGTCCTTGACATAATGAGTGATATAACAGTGCCCGACACATCCGTCCTTGGCATGATGAGTGATATAGGAGGGCCCGTAACATTCGTCCTTGTCAAGATGAGTGATATAAGAGTGCCCGAAACATCCTTCCTTGGTATGATGAGTGATATAAGAGTGCTCGACACATCCGTCCTTGTCATGATGAGCGATATAAGAGTGCCCGTCACATCCTTCCTTGGTATGATGAATGATATGAGATTGTCCGTCACATCCGTCCTTGGCATGATGAGTAAAATAAGTCGGCCCGTCACATCCGTCCTTGGCATGATGAGTAAAATAACAGGGTCCGTCACATCCGTCCTTGGCATGATGAATGATATAAGAGTGCCTGTCACATCAGTCTTTGCCATGATAAGTGATATAAGAGTGTCCTACACATCCGTCCTTGGCATAATGAGTGATATAAGAGGGCCCGTCACATCCGTCCTTGGCATAATGAGTGATATAAGAGGGCCCGTCACATCCGTCCTTGGCATAATGAGTGATATAAGAGTGCCCGTCACATCCGTCCTTGGCATAATGAGTGATATAAGAGTGTTCGACACATCCGTCTTTGGCATAATGAGTGATATAAGAATGCCCGTCACATCCGTCCTTGGCATGATGAGTGATATAAGAGTAACTGTCGCATCCGTCCTTGGCATGATGAATGATATATGAGTGCCCGACACATCCGTCCTTGGCATGATAAGTGATATAAGTGTACCCGTCACATCCGTCCTTGGCATGATAAGTGATATAAGTTTGCCCGTCACATCCTTCCTTGGCATGATAAGTGATATAAGTGTACCCGTCACATCCGTCCTTGGCATGATAAGTGATATAGGTGTGCCTGTCACATTCGTCCTTGGCATGATAAGTGATATAAGTGTGTCCGTCACATCCGTCCTTGGCATGATGAGTTATATAAGAGGGCCCGTTACATCCGTCCTTGCCATGATGAGTGGTATAAGAGTGTCCGTCACATCCGTCCTTGGCATGATGAATGATATAAGTGTGCCCGACACACCCGTCCTTGCCATGATGAATGATATAAGAGGGCCCGTCACATCCGTCCTTGGCATGATGAATGATATAAGAGGGCCCGTCACACCCGTCCTTGCCATGATGAATGATATAAGAGGGCCCGTCACACCCGTCCTTGCCATGATGAATGATATAAGAGGGCCCGTCACACCCGTCCTTGCCATGATGAATGATATAAGAGTGCCCGACACATCCGTCCTTGGCATAATGAGTGATATAAGAGTGCCCGTCACATCCGTCCTTGGCATGATGAACGATATAAAATATGACGATAAATGATGACCTGTGACCTAAAATCGCGTGGGAGTTAAGTAGCTTAATGAACTTCACTATGAATGCCACGACATCTAGTGGTGGGAAGGGAGACATGTTATTAAATTCCTCAAATTCGTGACGTAGATACCCAACTTTGGACAGAGCAACATTTCAGATGGATTAGACTACAGTGGACAGAGCAACATGTCAGATGGACTAGACTACAGTGGACAGAGCAACATGTCAGATGGACTAGACTACAGTGGACAGAGCAACATGTCAGGTGGACTAGACTACAGTGGACAGATCAACATGTCAGATGAACTTGAATACAGTGGACAGAGCAACATGTCAGATGGACTGGACTACAGTGGACAGAGCAACATGTCAGATGGACTTGACTACAGTGGACAGAGCAACATGTCAGATGGACTAGACTACAGTGGACAGAGCAACATGTCAGGTGGACTAGACTACAGTGGACAGATCAACATGTCAGATGAACTTGACTACAGTGGACAGATCAACATGTCAGATGGACTAGACTACAGTGGACAGATCAACATGTCAGATGAACTTGACTACAGTGGACAGAGCAATATGTCAGATGGACTAGAGTATAATGGATAGAGCAACATGTCAGATGGACTAGACTACAGTGAAACGCCGCCCTATTCACAAACAATGTATATATATATGTAGCATATTCAACATCTGATTTGCTGATGGACGTATTCATAGTTGCCGACTGAAGGGAGTAAGCATTTATATTTCCATTTGATACTAAACCTGGATATGTAAAGTGGTGAATAATGAATGAGCTTCAGTAGATAATGTCTTCATAGAATTATTATTCTTTCAATACAGAGAACAATATGAATGTATAATGTTTGTGTGTAACCTGCATTGTGTATCGCATTAAATCAGAATTATCAACATATAGATACAAGCCATATTTATATGTTAAAAATGTATCATCATCATTGAGTGCGGTCTCAGCATCGAAGGTTAGCTATCACGCAGCGCCATTCTACTCTGTCTCTTGCTTTGATAATGCAGTTTGTCAAAGGCTGACTTGTTCATCTTTTCATATTACTCGTCCATGTTAGTCTTAGTCTACCTCTGCCTCATTTACCTTATATTTTCCCTTCCAAGATTACTTTTAATAGGCTGTTGTGTCTTTTAATATGCTCCAAAAATCTCATTTTTCTTGTTTGAATTGTGTTTAGTAGTTCTATAGTCATTTTTGGTTGATTTAAGACTGCATCATTTGTTTTCTTTTCTTTCTTAGTCTAGTCCATCTGACATGTTGCTCTGTCCACTGTAGTCTAGTCCATCTGTCATGTTGCTCTGTCCACTGTAGTCTAGTCCATCTGACATGTTGCTCTGTCCACTGTAGTCTAGTCCCTCTGACATGTTACTCTGTCCACTGTAGTCTAGTCCATCTGACATGTTGCTCTGTCCGCTGTAGTCTAGTCCATCTGACATGTTGCTCTGTCCATTATAGTTTAGTCCATCTGACATGTTGCTCTGTCCATTGTAGTCTAGTCCATCTGACATGTTGCTCTGTCCATTGTAGTCTAGTCCATCTGACATGTTGCTCTGTCCATTGTAGTCTAGTCCATCTGACATGTTGCTCTGTCCACTGTAGTCTAGTCCATCTGACATGTTGCTCTGTCCATTATAGTTTAGTCCATCTGACATGTTGCTCTGTCCATTGTAGTCTAGTCCATCTGACATGTTGCTCTGTCCACTGTAGTCTAGTCCATCTGACATGTTGCTCTGTCCATTATAGTTTAGTCCATCTGACATGTTGCTCTGTCCATTGTAGTCTAGTCCATCTGACATGTTGCACTGTCCATTATAGTCTAGTCCATCTGACATGTTGCTCTGTCCGCTGTAGTCTAGTCCATCTGACATGTTGCTTTGTCCGCTGTAGTCTAGTCCATCTGACATGTTTGCTCTGTCCATCGTAATCTAATCCCTCTGACATGTTGCTCTGTCCATTGTAGTCTAGTCCATATGATATGTTTCTTCTGTACATTGTAGTCTAGTCTCTCTGACATGCTGCTTTGTCCATTGTAGTCTAGTCCATCTGACATGTTGCTCTGTCCACTGTTGTCTAGTCCATCTGACATGTTGCTCTGTCCACTGTAGTCTAGTCCATCTGACATGTTGCTCTGTCCACTGTAGTCTAGTCCATCTGACATGTTGCTCTGTCCACTGTAGTCTAGTCTCTCTGACATGTTGCTCTGTCAATTGTAGTCTAGTCCCTCTGACATGTTGCTCTGTCAATTGTAGTCTAGTCCATCTGACATGTTGCTCTGTCCACTGTAGTCTAGTCCATTTGACATGTTGCTCTGTCCATTGTAGTCGATTCCATCTGACATGTTGCTCTGTCCATTGTAGTTTAGTCTCTCTGACATGTTGCTCTGTCCATTGTAGTCTAGTACATCTGACATGTTTGCACTGTCTATTGTAGTCTAGTCCATCTGACATGTTGCTCTGTCCATTGTAGTTTAGTCCATCTGACTTGTTGCTCTGTCCAATGCACACGTTGCTGACAACGTCAGTCACGTTTGTCTCAACATAAGGTCGTCTTGCAGTAAGGTCTCTATCTCTGAGTTGTCGTCTGGACTGTCATTCGAGAGACTTACCCACGTCTACCCACTATCGTTATTGTTGTTTAATTTGTCCACGTCTAGTCATTAATCTTCTTGCTGTTTGACTTGCCCGCGTGTTCCCATCATTTTCAGATAGTCGTGTCATTTCAACCACATGTGCTGGGTGTTTTGTCTCAATTTTCATTGTTCTCATTTAGTCTGTACACAAACCCGAGGGTTCAATCACGCACTTTCCATTCCAGCAGCCATTAAGTCACTACCTCTTGAGAAAATACAAAAAACTAGCTGTGCGTTTCATGTTTTGATCGTGTTTCGATACTCCGATTGTTTACGATGAATGATGAAATGGTATGATGGAGAACAGATGGCTGTGTTCATTTTCTGTGCGGTTTCGCCTTATATCTTTTGGCGTGTGCTGAGACTGCTAGGATGACTACAGCTACCTTTCTTTGGTTTAGGAGATGAGATGTTGATTCGGATGATAACGCTGGCACGGGCGGTTGAGCAATTATGGATTTTAATTCGTTTTGGAGTGATAACGGGGTCTTTCATAACCATAACCATAAAATTTTTTTTTTAAATTATTCCCACAATTTTATTTACAGTTAATACTCTGATCCTGGATGTGTGAAGTGCTGCGTTATTAATGTGATTCAGTATATTTCTGGTCCATTTCTGTTAATTTGAGTATAAAGAAGAAAGAAACAATGGGAAAAAAAAACATTAAAACTACATTAATGAAGGCATGGAGACTAATAATTTCTTGTAACTTCTTCGTAAATCTTATATTCTTTCAATATCGCAACGTCAGACAGAGGCAGAGTACGCATCGACGTCATCACCATAATCGATATTTGAAATAAGAGAATAGACGCCTGTGATGGTAACCAGTGATGGAAAATGTATAACTGAAATAAACAAAAGAATAGGTATGCAAAAAGTAATTTTAGTGGCATGAAAAATATAGTAAAAAAAAAAAAAAAAAAATAACACCAGGGCTAAAACTAAGAATAGCAAATTGTTACATCTTCTCAATATTCCTGTATGGTGCAGAGTCATGGACATAAAACAAGAAAACAGAACCGAAAATTGAAGCCTTTGAAATGTGGATAAATAGAAGAACAGGTAGAATTGGATGGAAAGAAAAGGAAACAAACGATGAAATTTTAAAACAACTAAAAATAAAAAGAGAACTACTAAACACAATTAGAATAAGACAAATGAAATTTTTGAGGCATGTTAAAAGACACAACAGCCTACTAAAAGTAATATTGGAAGGGAAAATACAAGGTAAAAGAGGCAGAAGCAAACCACGACTAACATGGACAATTAACATGAAAAGATGGGCAAGTCAGCCTATGACAATCTGCACTTTCAAAGCAAGAGACAGAGTGGAATGGCGCTCCATGGTAGCCAACCTTCGATGCGGAGACGGCACTCAATGATGATGATGAATAGACGCCTGCTATCTTTTCCATTCTTTTTAATGACTTTCTATGTTTCTCGAGACCGATCTGTTTGTCTTATTGTTGTTTTCTTTGTCATGACTTGGACTACTCTGAAGATTTCTAGCGAGGACAGAAACTTGTAAGTTTTCCTCACCTATAATTATCATGAGACTGAACTAATAGGTTTACCTGGCATAGAATTATCCTGAGATTTGGTAACTAATAGGTTTATCTCGCATATAATTATCCTGAGATTTGGTAACTAATAGTTTTCCCCCGCCTATAGTTACCCCGAGATTCTGTGTCTAGTAAATTCTCCCCCGCCTATAGTTACCCCAAGATTCTGTGTCTCGGAAATTCTACCCCGCCTAAAGTTACCCCACGATTCTATGTCTAGTAAATTCTCCCCCGCCTATAGTTACCCCAAGATTCTGTGTCTAGTAAATTCTCCCCCGCCTATAGTTACCCCAAGATTCTGTGTCTAGTAAATTCTCCCCCGCCTATAGTTATCCCAAGATTCTGTGTCTAGTAAATTCTCCCCCGCCTATAGTTATCCCAAGATTCTGTGTCGAGTAAATTCTCCCCTGCCTATAGTTACCCCAAGATTCTGTGTCTAGTAAATTCTCCCCCGCCTATAGATACCCCAAGATTCTGTGTCTAGTAAATTCTCCCCCGCCTATAGTTACCCCAAGATTCTGTGTCTAGTAAATTCTCCCCCGCCTATAGTTACCCCAAGATTCTGTGTCTAGTAAATTCTTCCCCGCCGATAGTTACCCTAAGATTCTGTGTCTAGTAAATTCTCCCCCGCCTATAGTTATCCCAAGATTCTGTGTCTAGTAAATTCTCCCCCGCTTATAGTTACCCCAAGATTCTGTGTCTAGTAAATTCTCCCCCGCCTATAGTTACCCCAATGTTCTGTGTCTAGTAAATTCTCCACCGCCTATAGTTACCCAAGATTCTGTGTCTAGTAAATTCTCCCCCGCCGATAGTTACCCCAAGATTCTGTGTCTAGTAAATTCTCCCCCGCCTATAGTTACCCCAAGATTCTGTGTCTAGTAAATTCTCCCCCCGCCTATAGTTACCCCAAGATTCTGTGTCGAGTAAATTCTTCCCCGCCTATAGTTACCCCAAGATTCTGTGTCTAGTAAATTCTCTCCCGTCGATAGTTACCCCAAGATTCTGTGCCTAGTAAATTCTCCCCCGCCTATAGTTACCCCAAGATTCTGTGTCTAGTAAATTCTCCCCCGCCTATAGTTACCCCAAGATTCTGTGTCTAGTAAATTCTCCCCCGCCTATAGTTACCCCAAGATTCTGTGTCTAGTAAATTCTCCCCTGCCTATAGTTACCCCAAGATTCTGTGTCTAGTAAATTCTCCCCTGCCTATAGTTACCCCAAGATTCTGTGTCTAGTAAATTCTCCCCCGCCTATAGTTACCCCCAAGATTCTGTGTCTAGTAAATTCTCCCCTGCCTATAGTTACCCCAAGATTCTGTGTCTAGTAAATTCTCCCCTGCCTATAGTTACCCCAAGATTCTGTGTCTAGTAAATTCTCCCCTGCCTATATTTACCCCAAGATTCTGTGTCTAGTAAATTCTCCCCTGCCTATAGTTACCCCAAGATTCTGTGTCTAGTAAATTCTCCCCTGCCTATAGTTACCCCAAGATTCTGTGTCTAGTAAATTCTCCCCCGCCTATAGTTACCCCAAGATTCTGTGTCTAGTAAATTCTCTCCCGTCTATAGTTACCCCAAGATTCTGTGTCTAGTAAATTCTCCCCTGCCTATAGTTACCCCAAGATTCTGTGTCTAGTAAATTCTCCCCTGCCTATAGTTACCCCAAGATTCTGTGTCTAGTAAATTCTCCCCTGCCTATAGTTACCCCAAGATTCTGTGTCTAGTAAATTCTCCCCTGCCTATAGTTACCCCAAGATTCTGTGTCTAGTAAATTCTCCCCCGCCAATTGTCACCCCGAGAATCCGTGTCTAGTAATCCCCCCCCCCCCCCCCCGGCTAAATTTACCCCGAGATTCCGTGTCAATTAATTTTTTCCAGGCTTACATTTACCCCGAGATTCCGTATCTAGTAATTTTTACACC
The DNA here is from genome assembly GCA_032433765.1 of Megaustenia siamemsis. Classification (NCBI taxonomy): domain Eukaryota; kingdom Metazoa; phylum Mollusca; class Gastropoda; order Stylommatophora; family Ariophantidae; genus Megaustenia; species Megaustenia siamemsis. Next base: position 57,625,609 of record JAVIAB010000091.1, read on the forward strand.
CACCAGAATTACCTCAAGATTCAGTGTGTAGCAAATTTTCCCCGGCCAATTGTCACCCCTAGATTCCGTCTCTAGTAATTTTCCCCCGCCTAAATTTACCCCAAGAATACGTGTCTAGTAATTTTCCCCTGCCTAGAATTGTCCCGAGATTCCGTGTCTAGTAATTTCTCCCCCGCCTAGATTTACCCCGAGATTCCGTATCTAGTAATTTTTACCCCGCCCAAATTTACCTCGAGATTCCGTATCTAGTAATTTTTACCCCGCCCAAATTTACCTCGAGATTCCGTGTCTAGTAAGGTTTCCCCCGCATAGATTTACCCCGAGATTCCGTGTGTAGCAAATTTTCCCCGGCCAATTGTCACCCCGAGATTCCGTGTCTAGTAATTTTTCCCCCACCTAAATTTACCTCAAGATTCCGTGTCTAGTAATTTTTCCCCTGCGTAGATTTACCCCGAGATTTCGTGTCTAGCAATTTTTCAACCGCCTAGATTTACCCCGAGATTCTGTGTCTAGTAATTTTTCCCCGCCTAGATTTACCCCGAGATTCCGTGTCTAGTAAGGTTTCCCCCGCCCAGATTTACTAATAGATTCCGTGCATAGTAAGGTTTCCCCCGCCCAGATTTACCTCGAGATTCCGTGTCTAGTAAGGTTTCCCCCGCCCAGGTTTACCTCGAGATTCCGTTACTAGTAAGGTTTCCCCCTCCCAGATTTACTCATAGTTTCCGTGTCTAGTAAGGCTTCCCCCGCCTATATTTATCCCGAGATTCCGTGTCTAGTAAGATTTCACCCGCCCAGATTTACTCCGAGATTCCTTGTCTAGTAAGGTTTCCCACGCCCAGATTTACCCCGAGATTTCGTGTCTAGTAAGTTTTTCCCCGCCCAGGTTTACTCCGAGATTCCGTATCTAGTAAGGTTTGCCCCGCCCAGATTTACTCCGAGATTCCGTGTCTAGTAAGGTTTCCCCCGCCCAGATTTACTCCGAGATTCCGTATCTAGTAAGGGTTGCCCCGCCCAGATTTACTCCGAGATTCCGTGTCTTGTAAGGTTTGCCCCGCCCAGATTTACTCCGAGATTCCGTATCCAGTAAGGTTTGCCCCGCCCAAATTTACTCCGAGATTCCGTGTTTAGTAAGGTTTACCCGCCCAGATTTACTCCGAGATTCCGTATCTAGTAAGGTTTGCCCCGCCCAGATTTACTCCGAGATTCCGTATCTAGTAAGGTTTACCCCGCCCAGATTGCCTCCGAGATTCCGTGTCTAGTAAGGTTTCCCCCGCCCAGATTTACTCCGAAATTCCGTGTCTAGTAAGGTTTGCCCCTCCCAGATTTACTCATAGATTCCGTGTATAGTAAGGTTTGCCCCGCCCATATTTACACCTAGATTCCGTATCTAGTAAGGTTTCCCCCTCCCAGATTTACCCCGAGATTTCGTGTCTAGCAATTTTTCAACCGCCTAGATTTACCCCGAGATTCTGTGTCTAGTAATTTTTCCCCGCCTAGATTTACCCCGAGATTCCGTGTCTAGTAAGGTTTCCCCCGCCCAGATTTACTCATAGATTCCGTGCATAGTAAGGTTTCCCCCGCCCAGATTTACCTCGAGATTCCGTGTCTAGTAAGGTTTCCCCCGCCCAGGTTTACCTCGAGATTCCGTTACTAGTAAGGTTTCCCCCTCCCAGATTTACTCATAGTTTCCGTGTCTAGTAAGGCTTCCCCCGCCTATATTTATCCCGAGATTCCGTGTCTAGTAAGATTTCACCCGCCCAGATTTACTCCGAGATTCCTTGTCTAGTAAGGTTTCCCACGCCCAGATTTACCCCGAGATTTCGTGTCTAGTAAGTTTTTCCCCGCCCAGGTTTACTCCGAGATTCCGTATCTAGTAAGGTTTGCCCCGCCCAGATTTACTCCGAGATTCCGTGTCTAGTAAGGTTTCCCCCGCCCAGATTTACTCCGAGATTCCGTATCTAGTAAGGGTTGCCCCGCCCAGATTTACTCCGAGATTCCGTGTCTAGTAAGGTTTGCCCCGCCCAGATTTACTCCGAGATTCCGTATCCAGTAAGGTTTGCCCCGCCCAAATTTACTCCGAGATTCCGTGTTTAGTAAGGTTACCCGCCCAGATTTACTCCGAGATTCCGTATCTAGTAAGGTTTGCCCCGCCCAGATTTACTCCGAGATTCCGTATCTAGTAAGGTTTACCCCGCCCAGATTGCCTCCGAGATTCCGTGTCTAGTAAGGTTTCCCCGCCCAGATTTACTCCGAAATTCCGTGTCTAGTAAGGTTTGCCCCTCCCAGATTTACTCATAGATTCCGTGTATAGTAAGGTTTGCCCCGCCCATATTTACACCTAGATTCCGTATCTAGTAAGGTTTCCCCCTCCCAGATTTACTCCGAGATTCCATGTCTGGTAAGGTTTCCCCCGCCCAGATTTACTCCAAGATTCCGTATCTAGTAAGGTTTGCCCCACCTAGATTTACTCCTAGTTTCCGTGTCTAGTAAGGTTTCCCCGCTCAGATTTACTCCGAGATTCCGTATCTAGTAAGGTTTGCCCCACCTAGATTTACTCCTAGTTTCCGTGTCTAGTAAGGTTTCCCCCGCCCAGATTTACTCCGAGATTCCGTATCTAGTAAGGTTTGCCCCGCCTAGATTTAATCCGAGATTCCGTGTCTAGTAAGGTTTCCCCTGCCCAGATTTACTCCGAGATTCCGTATCTAGTAAGGTTTCCCGCCCAGATTTACTCCGAGATTCCGTGTCTAGTAAGGTTTGCCCCGCCCAGATTTACTTCGAGATTCCGTGTCTAGTAAGGTTTCCCCTGCCCAGATTTACTCCGAGATTCCGTATCTAGTAAGGTTTCCCCCGCTCAGATTTACTCCGAGATTCCTTGTCTAGTAAGGTTTCCTCCGCCCAGATTTACCCTGAGATTCCTTGTCTAGTAAGTTTTCCTGTGCCCAGATTTACCCTGAGATTGCTTGTCTAGTAATTTTTCCCCTGTCCAGATTTACCCCGAGATTCCGTGTCTATAGCTTGTTTCATAACTCGTGCCCAACTTTTAAAATCGATAGCTTTTTAACCGCTTGTTGTAAGTTGTTCAAAATTTGCATGTAAAGTTATAATGATTAGAACCCAACAGGGAATTAATTTCATTTAAAAAAAACATTTGGTTATTATTGTTGCTTATTTGATTTATATAATTTTTTAACGACCCATTGATGTAGTCAAAACTTAATGTTTACAGTATTTTAAGTTAAAAATAGCGAGTAAAAATCCATACACGGTAAAATTGACGTGTTTGCACGCTTTTACCGTGGTTTTTTGACACAATTAGACAGTTGTAAAAACCATGAGAAATTGTGTGTTCCTTTTCCGTTCATTCATAGGTGGAGTCGTGGAACGATAACATTTATCATGAGTCTTAAAATGAAATTCTGCAGTTTACAAAACATCGCAATAAAAATGTATGACTATTTTTGCAAAGAGGCTAAACGAGGAAGATTATTTCATTCTTTAGAAAACCCTGAGAATAGGACAAGACACATTTTGGATTTATCTAAACGGCCATTTAATCGCTGGATTCAAGCACGTGACCGTCAATGTTCAAAATATACAAAATCACAAGGAAGAGCAAAAATGTTGGATAATTTCGACAGTGAACTTATTAGAAGTGAAATTCGCAAAATGTTGGGTATGAATGAAACTGTTACAATAAGAAAATTAAAAGTATCGCTGAAAAAGAACAACAGTATTGAAATATCAAAGTCTACATTATGGAGGAATGTGAGAGCTGCAGGCTTTACATTCAGAAAGTATTCCAATGGACGAAACATCATCTGTGAGAAGCCACATATAGTAGTCATGAGAAGCAAGTACTTACGTGAAGTAAAAGAGGTGCGCAAGCAAGGTTATGATATTGTGTACTTGGATGAAACATGGATCAATGCTCACCACACTAACCAAAGGGAATGGCAGTCATCAGATGGAAAGATTAAGAGATTAATACCTAGCAGCAAAGGACAGCGCTTGATAATTGCTCATGCAGGTAGTCGACAACATGGACTAATACAGAATGCAGAGCTCATTTTTCTTTCAAAATCCATAGACAATCGGGATTATCACTCTGAGATGAATGGTCACATATTTAGACATTCGATTGAAAATTATGTTCTCCCATCACTAGATCGACCATCTTGCCTAATAATGGACAATGCAGCGTACCACAACATTGTTGCACTTGAAGATAAAGTGCCGACGTCATCCAGTACAAAAGATGCTATTAAGATATGGCTCACAAAGGAGCACATACAATTTAATAACATGTACTTAAAACCTGAATTACTATCTCTAGTAAAGCAAAAACAAAGGACAAAGATTTTTCAAATAGATAAGATTATCCAAGAGCACGGTCATATAAGTTTGAGGCTGCCACCTTACCATGCTCATTTAAATCCAATAGAACTAATCTGGGCAAAATTAAAAGGACAAGTGGCAGATGAAAATACAACATTCAGAATATGCGATGTAAAGACTCTTGCTAATCTCGCTTTATTAAATATAGACAAAGATTATTGGCTAAATGTGAAGACCACGTCTTAAAACAGGAAGAGGAATATTTGAAAAATGATGGTTTGTGGAATGTTCAACCCCAAACAGTTATTAATCTTTTAGACTCGTCTGATTCAGAATGAAAGTATATAGCCCCCACAATGTTGGCCCCTATATTACCTTAAATTAGTTCAACAAACGGTCCTTATCAGGACCACAAAACTATGAAAATTGGACATACAGGTATACCTTGATATTATCGTCCGTCCTCGAACTGAGAAGACAATAATTCTCCTGGTGTTTTGTCTTATTAGGTTATTTCCCCATTACGGCCACGCCTTTACCTAGTGAAAATTAATCATAGACCAGCAACTACGGTAATTTCTATTATTTAGGGCTTCACAATTTACAATTTTGACAAACATCAAAGAAATTCGCCGCTTTAAGAAAACTGCAGCTACAAGATATTTGTTAAATATACATTTAAAGGGTCTTTTGCATTCTAATAACATTTGGAAAATTTCAACAATTTTTAACAAACGGTTACTGAGTAATAGCGTTTTGAAGTTGGGCACGTGATTTGAAACGAGCTATAGTAATTTTTCTCCTGTCCAGATTTACCCCGAGATTCCGTGTCTAGTAATTTTTCCCCTGTCCAGATTTACCCCGAGATTCCGTATCTAGTAATTTTTCCTCTGTCTAGATTTACCCCGAGATTCCGTGTCTAGTAAGTTTCCCCCTGTCTAGATTTACCCCGAGATTCCGTGTCTAGTAAGTTTCCCCCTGCCTAGATTTACCCCGAGATTCCGTGTCTAGTAAGGTTTCCCCTGCCCAGATTTACTCCGAGATTCCTTGTCTAGAAAGGTTTCCCCTGCCCAGATTTACCCTGAGATTCCGTGTCTAGTAATTTTTCCCCTGTCCAGATTTACCCCGAGATTCCGCGTCTAGTAAGTTTCCCCCTGCCTAGATTTGCCGCGAGAGTCTGTGTCTAGTAAGTTTCCCCCTGCCTAGATTTACCCAGAGAGTCCGTGTCTAGTAAGTTTCCCCCTGCCTAGATTTACCCCGAGAGTCCGTGTCTAGTAAGTTTCCTCCTGCCTAGATTTACCCAGAGAGTCCGTGTCTAGTAAGTTTCCCCCTGCCTAGATTTACCCAGAGAGTCCGTGTCTAATAAGTTTCCCCCTGCCTAGATTTACCCCGAGATTCCGTGTCTAGTAAGTTTCCCCCTGCCTAGATTTGCCGCGAGAGTCTGTGTCTAGTAAGTTTCCCCCTGCCTAGATTTACCCAGAGATTCCGTGTCTAGTAAGTTTCCCCCTGCCTAGATTTACCCAGAGATTCCGTGTCCAGTAAGTTTCCCCTTGCCTAGATTTACCCAGAGATTCCGTGTCTAGTAAGTTTTCCCCTGCCTAGATTTACCCCGAGAGTCTGTGTCTAGTAAGTTTTCCCCTGCCTAGATTTGCCGCGAGAGTCTGTGTCTAGTAAGTTTTCCCCTGCCTAGATTTGCCGCGAGAGTCTGTGTCTAGTAAATTTTCCCCTGCCTAGATTTGCCGCGAGAGTCTGTGTCTAGTAAGTTTCCCCCTGCCTAGATTTACCCCGAGAGTCTGTGTCTAGTAAGTTTCCCCCTGCCTAGATTTACCCCGAGAGTCTGTGTCTAGTAAGTTTCCCCCTGCCTAGATTTACCCCGAGAGTCTGTGTCTAGTAAGTTTCCCCCTGCCTAGATTTACCCCGAGAGTCCGTGTCTAGTAAGTTTCCCCCTGCCTAGATTTACCCCGAGAGTCCGTGTCTAGTAAGTTTCCCCCTGCCTAGATTTACCCCGAGAGTCCGTGTCTAGTAAGTTTCCCCCTGCCTAGATTTGCCGCGAGAGTCTGTGTCTAGTAAGTTTCCCCCTGCCTAGATTTACCCCGAGAGTCTGTGTCTAGTAAGTTTCCCCCTGCCTAGATTTACCCCGAGAGTCTGTGTCTAGTAAGTTTCCCCCTGCCTAGATTTACCCCGAGAGTCTGTGTCTAGTAAGTTTCCCCTGCCTAGATTTACCCCGAGAGTCCGTGTCTAGTAAGTTTCCCCCTGCCTAGATTTACCCCGAGAGTCCGTGTCTAGTAAGTTTCCCCCTGCCTAGATTTACCCCGAGATTCCGTGTCTAGTAAGTTTCCCCCTGTCTAGATTTGCCCCGAGAGTCCGTGTCTAGCAAGTTTTCCCCCGTCTATAGTCACCCTAAGGTCACAAAACAAGCCAAATGAACAATCTCACAATGTTTTTTTTTAAAACAAAATCAAGAACGATGCGCAGCCAGGAGAAGCTGACATTGTTCACAGGTAACTATCATAGACAAAACCATTCCTGGAAATGTCGTGAAAGCAACTTTCCTGAACGCTGATCATGAAGCCGGTCAAATATAACATAACAGAGTAGAGATGATGCATAATTTGGTGTACAGAGTGGGCCAGAGTTGGGACGACCTGCGAGGAATGTTAAAAACTCGAGCAAGGCAGAGGTGTTTTTCTCACACGGTACTAACAGTTCAAACATGGACTGGATGCTTTAGATGCAAAGAGGACAAAGTAACGCAGTTTTGGAACAAAATAATATCGTCTTTTCTCAAATATAACCAATTACAAGAGCAATAAATAAAAGTGTAACTTTCATGTGTTAACAATTTGTTCAGCAGAAGAACACAAAGAAAGCCGGTAACTAAATTACTTGCCTTGTATTGGTCAAGATGTTTCGAGATTTTTCTTTCTTTCGTTTCTTTCTGTAATGTTTATTTTTACATTTCATCACACACTCCAAAACTCCTCGTTCTCTGTGATATTTCAACGTTTTACCTCTCTCGTATCTCTCTCTTTCTCTCTCTCATTCTCTCACGTTTTACTTAATTCGTAACCATTTTGTTATTTGAGTTTTCTTCTTTATCTACCTCTTTATCACAGCCAACTATACACGTGATATTTCTCTGTGATATTTCAACATGTTGCATTTCACAATACCTCCCCTTCCCACTTTCCTGTCTCACTTTCCCATCTAACGTCATTCCAGCCTCTCTTGCGCATGATTTATTTTATCAAAAATTAATCTTTCTCCCCTGCTCTCCATTTAACTTGTTTAGTTGCTCGCTTCTTATACTAACTTGGTGTGTTCTCTTTATCTTTCGTGTACTATTTTGCTTTCTTTCTTACTTTATTTTTGTCCTCTCTTGCAGAATCTAACACTCCTTTCTACTTTTCTTTCTCTCTTATTTGTCCTTTCCTCCTATATATTATCTCTCTTTCTCTTGATATTATCTCTTTTATTCTCGCTTCCTCTTTCACTATTATTATACCTTTCTTTTTCATGTTCACTCTATGACTCCCTCCCTCTCTCTCTTTCACTCTCACTTTTTACTCATTTTCTGTTTTGCTTTCTTACTGTCTCTCCAACTGGTTCTCTTGTAATACATTCTTGCTTTATCTCTCTCTCTCTCTCTCTCTCTCTCTTTCTCTCTCTCTCTCTCTCTCTCTCTCTTCTGCTTATTTTCTTATCTCTACTTCTGCGGCCCTTATCTCTACTTCTTTTTCTTCTTCCACCACTTTCTTTTTTTCTCTCACTCTCTCCTTCTCTCTATCTGTGTATTAACTTACAATTTTACCTCAACTAATCACCCTCGCTATCATCTTTCTATCCTCCAACTCTTCTTCTTTTACTAAAGTTTAATAATAAAAGAAATGATACAGACCATAAGTTTACCTTTTCTCACCTGTCGCGGTTTACAGAGCGCGTGAGCGGAGGGCGCGCTGGAAGACACCTTGTTGAGAGTGCTATTCCAGCTGTTGCACACGTCACAATGCACATATAGCCTCCCTGGATACGTGCTGCACATACCCCCAGTCACACAGCACTCGGTACGTGCCTCAGGTACCTTCTTGAACACATAAGCTTGATTCTTGATCTCGTGTTGCATCCAAGTCGAGCTGACTTCGAGTGGTATCCATGAGTGTGCTTCTGATTCTATTTTGAGTTTACGCCTGTTTTCAAGACGGATTGCTAGTTCTGTCTTTGTTAGTACTTTAGGTAATTACATTTTAAAAATATATTTACATGTGTGCACGTGTGGGTGTGTGTATATTGGGGCACAATCATAAGTGCATGTATATAAATAGCAGTGTATACCAGCCAGAGAAATCATGCAGGAAATTGAAGAACATTGAGTTTAACAATTTGGTGTCAGTGTGAATGCGAACTACACATCTCTATAGCTGCTTTAAGTTCTTTAATATAAATAAAGATCGGCACATGAGGAATCTATAAACGAATTAATAGATTAATGAGATCTACACATCTCTATAGCTCTTTTTAAGCCCTTTAACATAAGTAAAGGTCAGTACATGTGGAATCTATAAACGAATTAATAGATTAATTAGAACTACAGATCTCCATATATGTTTTAAGCCCTTTAAAATAAATAAAGATCGGTACACGATGAAATCTATAAACGAATTAAAGGATTAATGAGATCTATAAATTTTTTTTTCATATATTTGGATGTGGAAATCATTTATAGTTTGATTTTTAAAAAATCGATAATGGTATATGGCTGGTAAAAAATTAGTTACTGTTAATATATTGCAATATTGTATATGTATATGGAACATCATGAACATATAGATTAAATAAGTCAGATACGAGGCCACATTAAATGGTAAGTAACGAGCCCAATGCTACGAGCCCATGCATCATGAAAACACTAAACTGTAGTTCGTTAAGAAATTCGTTATCACAGAATTTATTAATTATCTCGGAAACTGTATGATGAATTTCTATAATTTTTTTCATGAAATCTTATTTTTTTCACCGAACTTAAGTCTGATTTTTTTTCTTTCTTGAAGGTAAATAAAAATATGATTTTCTTGGGTGTCCTAATCTGTAGGAGTTGACAATACCCACATTTGTTGTAATCAACATTGCCGTTTAAAAAGGCAAAATGTCACGTGTTTATCCACACAATTTTAGCACTCTCTCGCACTTACTGAACGTGATTTTGAAAGACGCGCCACTTTTGTCATTTCCGATTGCTTGTTAAATAGGTTCAAAGGCGTATTATGACAAAATATTTATTATTAATGTATATTCCTTTGCATGTGATAATTTGTAAGCTGTTGTGATGTGACTACTTGATTTTTAAAATCATTTAAGAGTTTAAAGTGTAAATTCATCACTATGTAAAAGCTAACTGTGTTATTGTACAGGCACTTTTGCAATTACCTATTACTATGACGAAGATATAAAATCAAATGAAAAATTGTGACCCTCTTCAATGTGATACGGATACGCCTATGACATGCATTGTTAGAAAAGTAACGTAATTTACGGTAAAATCTAATGTTTAGAGCACGCGGTTTGATATTTTCCTAAAATTATATAACAAAAAAAAAACGATTTGTGCAAAATTCAGACTACCTTTGTACTTAAATGTTATACAATTTTAAGGTCGGTGAAAAAATAAGATTTAATGAAAAAGGATTACAGAAATTCATCAAACAGTTTCCGGGTTAATTGATGAACTCTATGGGCACGAATTACTGAACGAACTATACAAGTCAAGATAACGGCCAATCTACATGAAAACATTAAATTACAAGTCTAGAGGACGACCATGCTGCATAAAAACATTTGACTACAAGTCTAGATAACAGCCACGCTACATAAAAACATTAAACTACAAGTCTAGATAACGGCCATGCTACATGAAAACATTAAACTACAAGTCAAGACGACGGCCATGCTACATGAAAACATTAAACAACAAGTCTAGAGGACAGCCATGCTACATGAAAACATTAAACTACAAGTCAAGACGACGACCAAGCTGCATGAAAACATTAAATTACAAGTCTAAATAACGGCAATGCTACATGAAAACATTAAACTACAAGTCAAGACGATCTATCTATCTATCTTTCGTTCGCCTGAAGCATTGTCTATATCTGCAATGTCGTTTCCTGTATAAATGTTACTGTCTTTTGTAATTCTTGCAGTGGCCCATATAGTTTTGTCTGTAGTGTTGTATCTATGGGCCAATGGATTTTCCTCAGTCTACTATATTCAGTGCAGTCTTGAAGTATGTGTTCAGCAGTCTGGGGCGCCTGTCCACATGTACAAGTAGTTGAGGTGCCGATCTTGAATTTTGTATACATGTGACTATGGAGTCGATTGTGTCCTGTTCTGAGACGTATAATGATAACTTGTTCATATCTATTCATATTATAAAAGGCATCCTGATTTGGGGCTTGTGGTCCTCTGATTGATTTGATTATCTGTTTCTTATGATGGTATGTAACAGGTGTATCTAGTTGTGTGCCTGTTGAACCTTCCTTTGCCAACTGATCTGCTTTCTCATTTCCTGGTATTCCACAGTGAGATGGGATCCACTGCAGGGCAACCCTGTGGTGCTTGCAGAGTTCAGTCAATAAGGTCTGCAGATGTGGTAATTTTCTGGATTGTAGTGCCTGGAGTACTGATCTTGCATCTGTCAAAAACACTACAGGCTGCGGGCTAAGATTAATGTTCAGCAGTTTTTCTATTGCTAACTTTATTGCTTGTATTTCTGCATCATAATTGTGACAATATTTCCCTGTTGCTATTTTATTCATATCCCTAGTGTTATTTGGGTATTCTATATATGCACCTGCTCCCCCATTTTTTACTGCATTCTGTGCTGATCCATCTGTATACACACGAATCCATAGGTCTTGTGGGTATTCTTCATCCAGGAAACTGAGAGTTATTGTTTTTCGCTGTAGACTATTCTGTTCCTCTTTATCAACTATTCCTTTCACTTCTGTCCGTATTTGAACTGATAATCCAGATTCCTCTGTCCAGGGAGTCTGTTCTGGTATGGGCAGTAGGGGGTTAACAGCTCTTGGCATGTCTGGTGTTTGTCTACTAATACGCTTGGCTTGGTGGATAAAACTGCTTCTCTTAAGTCGTCCCAATGCAAGATTTTGGAATCGGTCCTTCATTGGATGTCTCGGCATGCAAGCAAATTTTTCTGCCTGTATCAGCACCTTTGTGTCCCTCCGTTCTCTCAGTGCTGGTATCCTCCACAATTTCTCCATCTCTAATATTGGTGTTGATTTCATTGCTCCTGTGATGACCCTAAGTGCCTGGTTTTGTACTTTATCCAGTTCTTGAAGTGTGGTGTTTGATGCTGAACACCATGCAGATGATCCATATTCTAAATGTGGGCGTATACTCTGTTGGTAAACTTTACTGAGTATTTTCCCACTCGCACCCCACGTAGTTCCACACAGCTTTCTTAGAATAGCCAATTTTCTCCTTGCTTTTTGGGTTGCCTTATTTATCTGCTGTTTCCAAGATAGTTTGTTATCAAATGTAACTCCGAGATACGTAGCCTGTATGTCTTCTTTCACAGGCTCATTGTTTATATAGATGGCTCCTGCTTTTGTTTTGGGGAAAGAGTGAAAAGTGTAGTACTGCATTTGTCTGTATTGATGCTGATACACCATCTATTTGTCCATGAATTCAGTGCATTCATAGCTCTTTGTAACAATTTGGAGGCCACTGTTGCATACTCCTCTGTGCACCACATTACCAAGTCATCTGCATACATTGCCACTTTGATACCATGTGGTAGTTCAGTAACTAGGTCATTGATGTAGATCAGAAAAAGTGTTGGAGATAGTACCCCTCCCTGTGGAACGCCCTGGCGCAGTAAGACCTTCTTACTCTTAAGACCATCCAGTTGCACTCTGGCTCTCCTGTTATGCAGGTATGCTTTGACCCATTTGTACATCCTGCCATTTACTCCATAATTTCTCAGTTTCTTCAAAAGCCCTTCCTTCCATACCTTATCAAATGCTTTCTTTAGGTCTATCCATGCTGCTAGTACCAGTTTCTTTTCTTGAAACGCATCCTCAATTTCCTGGGAAAGATAGGTTGCCTGATCTTCGGTAGAGTAACACTGTCTAAAGCCTGCTTGTTGTGGGACAAGGAGATTTTCACTTTCCAGGTACCACTGCAGTCTGAGATTGATTATACGTTCCATTGTTTTACACAAACAGCTTGTAAGGCTGATTGGTCTATAGCTGGATGTCATTGAACCATCTTTTCCTGGCTTTAGTAATGGTATCATAATTGCTTCTCTCCATGCCTGTGGCACTTTACCTGTGATCCAGCAAATGTTGTAGATCTGCAGTAGTTTTGCTTTAGCTGCAGTTCCCAAGTTCTTAATCATTTCATTAGACACTCCATCACTACCTGGTGACTTTTTCATTTTTAATTTGGATATTGCCAGCTCTAGCTCTCTTTGTGTAATGGGTATTTCCATGACTTCATGTGCAGTCTCTTCTTGTCTTGCATTTTGTTGTTTTAGACGGGTCTCTTGACGTTTCTCTAGGCTAATTTCAATATTGTTGTCATTTGCAAAGGAGTCTGCAAAGTGATTTGCTGCATGTTTACCTGTTAGAATGTTTCCATCCTTCTTCAGTGTAATTTTTGTGTTCCCTTCTGTACCCTCATCATTCAGCTGTTTTACAAGCTTCCACACTTTTCTTGTGTCTCGTTCTAGATTCATGTACTCTGTTTTCTCTTTCCAACTTCTCCGTCTGGCTTGTAGTTTAGCCCATTGAAATTTGGCTTTAGCATGCTGATAGTTATTGTGGTGTTCCTGGCAGGGGTTATTTTCTGCTTGTTTTCGAGATGTTTCCATGTCATTGTGCAGTTGCTCTAGTTCACTATTCCAGTATGGTTTGTAGTGTTTCCGTGCCCCTCTGGGTATTGTTTCACTGGCAGCTTGTATTATTAGTCTACTGAATTCATCAACTATTTTGTTGATGTCTCTGTCTGTATTTAGATCTTTAGTCAGTACACTGGTGTAATGTTGATACATTTTCCAGTCTGCCTTTTTGTAATTCCATCTGGAGAGAGTGCTGCTCTCCCTGACGGCCTCATTTTGCACCACTAAAAAGACAGGCCGGTGGTCGCTGCCTCCAAGTTGTTTCCCAACAATACGTGTGATATTCCAATCCAGGTCTGGTGAATGGAAAGCAAGGTCTGGTGTAGATGTGGTATGCCATGATCTGGAATAGAATGTTGGTGGATCTGTTGCCTGGTTTAATAGTATAAGCCCATTGTCATCCTGCCAATTTTCAAGTTCTTCACCTCTCTTGTCCATATCTTCATAGCCCCAGCTCTGTGAATGGCTGTTAAAGTCTCCACATACAATTATTCTTTCTTTTAATGTAATTGTGTCTAGTGCTAGTGGGCGGTCACTCGGACAGTAATAGTTAAGTAGATGGAAGTCTGTATTTCCTGTCCTGAGGTGCAGTATTTGATATTCCGCCCCATCCATATACACTTCAATCTGACATGCATTAATGTTGTTCCTTACAAGAGTCAGTATTCCTTAAGGCCAGCTCCTTGTCGTGGGGATGGGGCTTAACAGTCACCAGGGACTGAAAACCAAGACTGGCCAGGCCTTCCTACACCCGTGCAAGACCACAGTCTGCTCTAGCAATTTTAAGTGCTGAAGTCGGAGGCAACCAGCCAAAAGGCGCACTACAAAAATCAGGATGCCACGCACTCACGCCAATGGGAAGCATGCCTATAACTGCAAATCGATATGGCACTCGCCCTGTGATGGACACTCAGGCAGGTGCAGCGCCGGGCCCTCAGCCTCGAAAGGGCCCAACCTATATTACTGGATGTCCTTCTCAATCGCTCTGTGGAGTCAGGGGGCGAGAGAATAGAGTTACTGGCCAACCCAAAATAAGACCACTCAAAATAATGCACTGGAATGCTGAAGGCATCAACAGCAAAAGAGATGGGTACAGTAAAAAGATAGAATTAGAAAATATCCTGCATGAAGAACAAGTAAGCATATGCTGTTTGCAGGAAACCCATCTAAACAACGACATAGCCTTGAAGATTAGGGGATACCAGTGCTACCGATCTGACAGGAAAAACAGACAAAAGTCAAGACGATGACCATGCTACATGAAAACATTAAACTACAAGTCAAGACGATGACCATGCTACATGAAAACATTAAACTACAAGTCTAGATAACGGCAATGCTACATGAAAACATTAAACTACAAGTCTAGAGGACAGCAATGCTACATGAAAACATTAAACTACAAGTCTAGAGGACAGCAATGATACATGAAAACATTAAACTACTATATAGGTATTGAGGAAAAATAAAAAAATAAAAAAAAATGGTATGTAAGAAGCTTTACGTGATAAGTGGACGACACAGACTAAACAACGTTTCGGCTCAATAGGCCTTCATCAGGAACAAACAAAAAACACACACACACAAAACTAATAATGAAACAACTAAAACAAAAACAATCGAAATGTGTTAAAGAAAACAAAATGAATTAAACTATCCTGTCAAAACCAAAAGTAAATCGTAACCAAGTGCGGCTGTCGTGAACGTCGAGAAACGTGCAAAAATGTGCGTAAATGTACACAGAACCAGAGGAGTTCACACAGGGGTCAGTGTGCAAACACAAAGGAGAAAGAATCGAATTGTAGACTAACAGGTGTTCAAAAGGCGGTAAGAGTGAGATGTCTGAGAGTGGGGTACAATAAAAACAAATGAGGGGTAAGGAGCACAGAAAAAAAAGGTATAGAGGAGAAAACCGAAGTGTCTCATAAGGGACTAGAGGAGAAGAACTATAAAAAGCATGGCATAGTAAGTAGACCAAAGATCCCAAATATGTGCAGTAGAGAAGGCTATGCAAAAGGGAAGGAGCAACCAAAAGGAAACTATGCGTATGAGTGTCAGCGAACCATACTGGACTATAAGGCGATTTTCCAAAGTATAGCGGCTGCGGTCGCCAGAGTGACAAAGGACAATACCAGTGACACGGATTTCGTCTTTGTCCTTGTGATCAGGGGAGTTGAAGTTGGAAGACACCGGAGTACCAGTATTTTGTTGGACATCACGTAGATGCTCACAAAA
This sequence comes from Megaustenia siamemsis, assembly GCA_032433765.1. NCBI lineage: Eukaryota > Metazoa > Mollusca > Gastropoda > Stylommatophora > Ariophantidae > Megaustenia > Megaustenia siamemsis. The sequence goes on from JAVIAB010000091.1 coordinate 57,641,096, forward strand.
TCTTTCCGCTAATCTTCTCCCAGACTCACCAATATAGGTCATGTGGCATCGTTGGCATATGATGGCATAAATGAGGATGCGGGACACACATGTGAAGCTATGCTTGATCTCGAACCGACCATTAGGGAACAAGACCGAGTCAGCTTCGCATTTTTATGCCTTAACCCTATATAGGTATTGACCAAGCTACATGAAAACATTAAACTACAAGTCTAAATAACGGCCATGCTACATGAAAACATTAAACTACAAATCTAGATAACGGTCATGCTACATGAAAATATTAAACTACAAGTCTAAATATTACCAAATTACATGAAAACATAAAACTACAAGTGAAGACGACGACCAAGCTACATGAAAACATTAAACTACAAGTCTAGATATTGGCCATGCTACATGAAAACATTAAACTACAAGTCTAAATATTACCAAATTACATGAAAACATAAAACTACAAGTGAAGACGACGACCAAGCTACATGAAAACATTAAACTACAAGTCTAGATATTGGCCATGCTACATGAAAACATTAAACTACAAGTCTAAATATTACCAAATTACATGAAAACATAAAACTACAAGTGAAGACGACGACCAAGCTACATGAAAACATTAAACTACAAGTCTAGATATTGGCCATGCTACAAGAAAACATTAAACTACAGGTCTAGATATTGGCCATGCTACAAGAAAACATTAAACTACAAGTCTAGATATTGGCCATGCTACAAGAAAACATTAAACTACAAGTCTAGATATTGGCCATGCTACAAGAAAACATTAAACTACAGGTCTAGATATTGGCCATGCTACAAGAAAACATTAAACTACAAGTCTAGATATTGACCATGCTACAAGAAAACATGAAACTACAAGTCTAGATAACGGCCTAGGAAAAGGTGGATTTAAGAAATTAGGTCACTAAATTCAAGATGACAACTGAAGTCATACAACTAATGACATTCATAAATCTACACACTTTTCTTGTCAGCACAAAGTGTTGAACACAAAACACATCAATAAGTAATACAATACACAAAGGAAGCTACGAACGTGAAACCTAAGTAATCATAAATTGTCATTGTAAAGAGTATTAGAGCTAGAGAACAGAAGTATTGCTGGGCAGTCCAGAAGAGTAAGTTACTGAACATGGAACAGAATAAATGCAGGGCAACAGTGAAGACAAACAAGATTGAAATATTCATCCTATTATATGTCACCAGATAATGATATAAATAAGGTACACGTATTCCTGGATTTTATTTCTGATCGCTTATGGATTTTAAAAATAAAAAGGTAAATATAATTTAACTGAGAATACACGTGAATTGTTTTGAATTCTGTGCCTGGCGAGCAATCATTTCTTGGCTTAGATCTTGGATCAGGTAAGAGCTGAGAGAGTTTTTTTTTTTAGAGTAACAGTTAAATACTAGCGTTGTCATAGTTGTGAAATGTTACTTGTGTAATTACTTATCACAATGTTAACCTGCCATCGTTTCTCCAAGTTGAGAAAAAAAGAGGTACACTTATAATGTAATGACCTATTGTAGTCAGATTATAGTGGTTGTTGAGTTGTTTCATCGATACCAATGTATCGAAGTATACCCGCTGATATTGAAATGTTGTTATCATCATCAAGTGCCATATCGGTTGGCGTAGGCGATCATGTTCATCCCCAATCTTCTATCTACCGTGCATCGTATCAGTTCTGTTGTTGACTGTTTTGCGTGCCATGACACCACACTATCTAGCATTTTCACCTCTTTGTCGTCCGCGATCTCTTTTTTTCCTGTATTTTCCAGTTGTAACCAAGTATTCCAACTTTCCTCTTCTCATGGTGTGCCCGAAAAATGTTGATTGTTTTCTTTCTGACGTTTCTTTTTTTGAAGGTCCATTTTTTTGGTTGTTCTCTTTGAGAACTTCCTCTTTCATCTTTCTAGCTGTCCAGTGAACTTTCAATATTCTTCTGAGAAATCCCATCTATGTGGCCTCTAATAATCTTTTCATTTCTTTGTTTACTGTCCATGATTCACTTCCATAGGTCATAACTGTCTCTATATAGCACCGATGAACTCTCTTTCTCACTTCTATTGATTAAGACTTGTTGCATAAGATGTTTTTCATTAATGAAATCGTTGTTGGATTTGCTTGACGCAAGTTATTTCCATGTTACTTATTAATGTGAAATGCTTCGTCAGCCGCAGTTTTATCTCTTTAGGGAATTTGCACCGTGTTCTGTTCGTCGTAGGCTACATTCACTGGAGTATTCAAGAATCTAAAGGGCGCGTCATTGCTGTAACTGGCGCCATTGTTATGTCTCAACAACAAAATTTCTCAAAACATCATCAAGCGCTATACATTTTTAAAGAAATATGACGATCATCACTTTCGGGAGGACGTGAACTTCTGGTAAATGGTGGATAGGCGACAGGAAGCATTGCAGGCTATGCATGAAAAGTGTTCCTTGTTGCAGTTTCCTCATATTCCCAGTCCATAGGGGACTGGTTGGTCTCGAGGCAGGACGCCGGCCTCGGGACAGAGAGGTTGTGGGTTCAAATCTCGGCTCCATCGGTTGGGATTTTTATTTATGATTTCTCTCTGTGACAACCACCCCTGGTCTCAGCAGCGAGGCCCGGCTTGAAATGTCAGTTACTCATCGACGGAAAAAACATAAGTACCTCCGAAGTCGGAGTTATCTGCCCGTGCGGCGAGGGACCCCAGTGCACAAGGCTGCCAGGGAAAAATGGATTAACACGCAAAATTCAGTTCCTAAACCTCTAGGGACTTCGTCAGAGATGAAAGCTGGCAAACGCAACAACAACAACAACAAAAACAACAACAACAACATTAATGAAATGATATAACCAACGCAAATGTCAATATGCACACTATATCTAAGCCTATAGAATGTTATGTCGGAAGAAACGATTCAACTCTGATTCATTATGTGCTTATTAATGAAACTTGAATACATTCTATTGTGAACAACAGTAATTATGTGTTTACAACCGCTCATATACAGGAGATAAGCACAGATATCAAATATTAAATACAATACGATGCCGTGAATAGAGCTGTAGAAAGCTTGTAACATAAAGTGGCATAAAGCAACTAGACTAATAGTTTATACCATTTTCTATTAGTCTAGCTACTTCATATATCATTTTTATTAGCCTACACATATGGATGTGAATCATGGACAATAGGACAACAAACAAGAAAATCACTGGAGTCTGTAGAAATGTGGTTTTACATATACAGACAAGAGTTGAGGTTCTATCCCTATTGACGGCTCCTAGTTGCAATAATCTTACATGGATATCGTATATTTTATCTGTAAATTATGCGGCCTGGCGTAATACCGGCCACATAGTACATACAATGTACCGCTGGACATTGATAAACATGGGGCGGGACACTAAATCCAAATTTCTCAAACACCATAATGTATGAAGGAAACCCTTACTATTTGTTATGAAGATTAATGTTACTACGTCAATGATATATCTCTTTAAATGTATTAAACCGTATAGTGCGAAATACAGTGCATGGCAATTGCTATGCATGCAGGAAAAACAATTCAAGAATGTGCCTCACTGTATTCATGGCAGATCTATAGGTTCTAAGCTATTCTCAAACACATAACGTAAATGATGCACACATAGAGCATCTTATGCATTGTTGAATACACCCACGAGTGATTTGTCCCATCATTCTACTTGTTTCTAGTCTGACTCATTTCGAACTCTCATTTAAACTCTTTAATATACGGTAACAGAAGACCTCACCGTCTCTTTATTTCAAACTCAGAAGTCTCCGCATCGAACATGTTTGCTCTTTCTTTGATGGACACAGTCTTCTTCTCCTTCTATATTTTCAGCTTCCTGTGGAGCATAGGTCTTCAACAAACACTTTCCAAGCTGTTCTGTTTCTTACCATTCTTTTAAAATCATTCCATGTCTTCCCCATCATTTTCATCTCTGTTTCAATCTGTCTCTTCCAAGAATATCTTGGTCTTCCTTTTTGTCTTTTTGCTTGGGGGTTCCAAAAAAGAGCCTGTTGTGTAATACTCTCAGTTGGCTTCAGTAGTGTGTGTCCTATCCAACGCCATCGTCTTCGCTGTATCTCTCTATCCACTGATATTTGACTGGTACATTTCCATACTTCTTTCTTAGTGATTTTGTCCTGCCATTCCCATCCTTTTATTCTGTATAAGCATCAATTAATGAAGGTCTGTAGCTTCATGATTGTTAATTTTGTTGTCTTCCATCTGAGCTGAACACAGTCAAGTGATTGTAAAAGATCCAAACATAATGTTCGAGACCTCAAAATGTTCACACACTCCTGTCTGAATAAACCTTCTCGCAACTCATGAATAGCACAACAGACTAATACTAACATAATACACGCTTTCTAGAAACGTCCTTTGCGTGGCACGTAGTGGAAATAGTATTAGTTCATCGACAAATTAATTTGAGTAATGTCAGCACTACGCCAGTGCCAACTTTTAGTTTTAATAAAACATAATCGACACCATTTCAACGATACCGAGGTCAGTCATGCAAGCAAACATGAAACCCAAAACAGGGCAGACTCATCCAGAGAATAAGGAGCAGCGTTATAACGCTGTCAGAGATGATAGCACTAGTGCTGCTGTTGATGCCAACCCACTGTGGCATGCCTGGCAATGATAAAGCAAACGAAAGTGTCAAAGCAGGCTTCAAAAGTCCAACCAACACAAGAGCCACACAGAAATAAAAACAACACGGAAATAGTTTGGAGAAAGTTCTACCCAAAATATGAGCATGACAGCTTAAACATGTTCAGTAGACATGAATAAACTGAGCATTCAGACTCAGAACAGGTGATTGTGGCCTGAGAGTACACCTACATAAGATAGGACTCAACGACCTTGTAGCATGAACACAAACCCTAGAGCACATCCTACAGGACCGCAACACTCTCAACACACTAAGAACATAAATATGGTACCACAGAAACAACCCTACATGACTGCAACACTCTCAACACACTAAGAACATAAATATGGTACCACAGAAACAACCCTACATGACTGCAGCACTCTCAACACCCTAAAAACATAAATAAATATGGCCCACAGAAACAACTCTACAGGACTGCAATACTCTCAACACCCTAAGAACATAAATATGGCCCACAGAAAAACCTACAGGACTGCAATACTCTCAACACCCTAAGAACATAAATATGGCCCACAGAAAAACTCTACAGGACTGCAATACTCTCAACACCCTAAGAACATAAATATGGCCCACAGAAACACCCTACAGGACTGCAATACTCTCAACACCCTAAGAACATAAATATGGCCCACAGAAAAACTCTACAGGACTGCAATACTCTCAACACCCTAAGAACATAAATATGGCCCACAGAAACACCCTACAGGATTGAAATACTCTCAACACCCTACGAACATAAATATGGCCCACAGAAAAACTCTACAGGACTGCAATACTCTCAACACCCTAAGAACATAAATATGGCCCACAGAAAAACTCTACAGGACTGCAATACTCTCAACACCCTACGAACATAAATATGGCCCACAGAAAAACTCTACAGGACTGCAATACTCTCAACGCCCTAAGAACATAAATATGGCCCACATAAACAATCCTGCACGATAATTTATGGAGAACGGTAAAATGTGAAACACACAACGTCTTGTTCGTGACACATGCTGGTCTAAACGTCTACATGTTTAGCAGAAGGTTGGTGCCTATTGAAAGTTGGATGATTCTAGAAGGAAGAATGGTTAAAGCAGAAATGTGATGAAAAGGAAAAACAACAACCGAAAGACACAATTAATGCACAATCAGTTGAAGAAAATAACAGGAAGAAAAGAAATCAAAGTTTCAGCATATGTGGAATCAAAGGAAGGAAATATAAGAATTGAAGAAGAGAAGATAATAGAAAGATGAACGGAGTATATAAATGAAATCTATGATGATAAATGACCAGAGCTAAGTAATTCAAACAAAGATATAGGACAACCAATAATGCAGAATAAAATGGAGGAGGCAATTCAGCACATGGAAAGAGGCAAAGCTCCAGGTCCCGATAACATATATATCAAACGAAGAGACAGATGCATTGTGAGAGCTGGGAGTACAAGTTGTAACAAAACTACTCAAAGAAATATATATATATATATATATATATATATATATATATATATATATATATATATATATATAAGAGTGGGCCCGAAAGTAATATAACCCGAAGATCAACTAAAATCTATCTCCGTGACCATCCCAAAAAAGTCATGTGCCACTGATTACAAAGATCATTGTACTATATGTCTCATGAGCCATGTGGCAAACATTTACTAATATTATTAATAGTAATAATACTACTATTGTCATCGTGAGACCTGTAGGGAATCAAATTAAACCAGAAATAAGCGAGGAACAATGTGGATAATTGGAAGGAAAAGGTACTAATAACTCAATATACATTATAAGAATATTGATAACAAGAAGAAGAGGTAAAGCATTTTACAAAGGGAAAGCATATGGGAATAATGAATGTGCTGGAGCAATTAAACATTGATGGCAAGGATCTGAGAATAAAAATAAGCATGTATCGGTAACAAGCAGCAGCTGTAAAAATTGGCAACCAAACATGACAGTTTCAATATATAAAACAAGGAGTAATACAAGGCTGTGTTTCATCGCCGGATTTGTTCTCACTTTACAGCGAAACTAATATGAGATCAAAAGTACAGAAAAAAGGAATTGAAATCAACGGTCACAACATAAACAGTCTGCGATATGTGGATGACACGGACTTAATAACAGAGATGGAGAATGAACTAGATGAAATGGTAGACATAATAGTGAAGGAAGATAACAAAAAAGAAATAGTAAGAAAACAAAGTAATGGTCTTATCGAAGAAACAATCATCACCAAAATGCAACATAAAAATAAACGGGACAAATCTGAAACAAGTGCAGCGCGTCAAATACTTGGGCACAATAATAACATCAGACGGGTGATGCATCACAGAAATTAAAAAAAAAAAACAGAATAGCTCAGGCCAAAACAGCTTTTTCAGAAAATGAAAAACGTCTTGTGCAAGTCTATGTCAATGGAAGTGAGAAAGATAATTCATCGGTGCTATATGGAGCCAATGCATGGGACTGGCTATCCTATACTGTAAACAAATAAGCCGAAAAAACTTCATAGATATGGACAAGTCAAAGGAAAGAATAAAAGTAAATCCGCCATCCAGGAAAGATAAAGGCTCTCAGTCTAAAAGACGTATGACGCAAGCCGGAGAAAGCTGTAAGGAGTCAGGGTTGCCGACTCACCTTTTGTCTACCAGGAAATCCTCCAGAATTGGCACCTGGAATGTATTTACCCTAAACTAACAAGGAAAAGCTGCACAGGTAGCAGCAGAAAGAGTATTACACGACAGGCCCTTTTTTGGAATCCCCAGGGTGAAAAAAGACAAAGTGGAAGACTTAGAAATTCTTGGAGAAGACAGACAGAAGCAGAGATGAAGATGACGGGGAAGACATGGAATGATCTTAAAAGAATGGCAAGAAATAGAACGACTTGGAAAGTGTTTATTGAAGACCTATGCTCCACAGGGAGCTGAAAGGTAGAAGTAGAAGAAGATATGAAGCCAATTCGACCTAAGGAAATGAATCATGGACAGTAGAGCAGCAAATTAAAAGACAATTAGAGGCCACACAGACGGAAGACGGAATTTCTCAGAAGAATATCGAAAGTTTCCTGGACAGCTAAAATGACCAGTGAGAACATTCTCAAAGAGGCCAACACAGAAAGGGAGTTCGTAAAATACATCAGAAAAAAACAATCAATATTTTTCGGGCACATCATGAGGAGAGGAAAGTTGGAATACTTGGTTAAAACTGAAAAAATATAGAGAAAGCGGGATCGAGGAAACAAAGGACAATATACTGGATAGCTTGGTTTCATGGCACGGAAAATAGTTAACAACATATTTGATACGATGCACTGAAGAAATAGAATTGTGCAAGGACATCCCAACCGGTGTGACACATGATGCTGATGAGCCTAGCAGCCGAAGATTGTAGTCGAACACAAACTCTTGAATTCAGCAAAGCGACTCATTATTCAAGGCTATAGCGTATTGTTTACAAGAAATTGTGGATAATGGATTCTCGATAGTTTTGCTTGGCTGGAATAACTTCAAATAACAACAATCCCAGAGAAATGCTTGCTGAAGACTGATGCACCGAAATGTAAGGCGTAAAGGTAAAGTAAAGGTAAAGGTAAAGATAAATGTAAAGGAAAGGTAAAGATAAAGTAAAGGTAAAGGTAAAGTAAAGGTAAAGGTAAACCACGAGACCTGAATCAGCGCCTTAGCACGCGAGTTTTCACTCATATGTGTTCGGCCATCTATCCAGAAGTGTTCGGATACTTCTGGATAGTGTCGCTTCAACCATCGAAACACACGATTCGAGGCGGCATTCCTCACCTTCTAAGAGTACTACCCTGGTACCCATTTCTGACCTCCGACTGAGTCGACCGCGAGAGATTGTTTCAGGTGCGCTTCGTACTAGCAACATGTTAATGAGGGGAGGGGGGAATCCAAGAACGATTGATTTGTACAGTTGTGCACTGAATATGATCTATCAACTAAACTAAACTAAACTAAACTAAACTAAACTAAACTAAACTAAACTAAACTAAATGAGTTTCTTCTGCTGAGTAGCGAAATTCAAAAAGCAAGAGAGTCCAACAATACTTGTACTGAAGGGAGGTCAAAAAGTAATGCACACCAATTTTTTTCTCGGAAACTATTCGGGCAAAATGTGTGAAATTTTCACAGATTGTAGCTGAACATCCCCTTTACACTACATATTTTTCAACATAATCTCCGTCCAAGCGTATTGCCTTACGCCAACGCGAAACTAGGTCATGAATGCCTCGTTTGTACCAAGTTTTGTCCTGCTCGCGTAGCCATTTTTTAACTGCACGGATCGCATCCTCATCATTGTCAAAGTGTTTCCCATGCAGGAATTTTTTGAGTGGTCCAAACAGATGGAAATCTGAGGGAGCCAGATCAGGGCTGTAAGGAGGATGGGCCAGTACAGTCCAACCAAATTTGTTGATTGCTTCCCGTGTTACCAGACTTGTGTGAGGGCGTGCATTGTCATGTTGAAGCAACAAATCTGCAGATGGCTTATTAGGCCGAACTCTGTGGAACCGATTTTTGAGTTTTGTCAGTGTATTGATGTAAGCTGTCGAGTTGATTGTCTCACCTCTTGTCATTACATCAACAAGAATCACACCATCAATGTCCCAGAAGACAGATCATCACCTTTCCGGCTGATGGAGATGTTTTGAATTTTTTTCTTTTTGGTGACTGCGGATGATGCCATTCCATTGACTGCATTTTTGTTTCAGGCTCATAATAATGTGCCCACGTTTCGTCACCGGTAACAATTTTTGGACAAAAACATTTCTCCTTCAACACCGAAACGCTCCAACAATTCAGAACAGAATGTTTTCCTTTGAACTCTGTGATCATTTGTTAGGCACCGAGGAACCCATCGAGCGCAAATCTTTGAATATCCGAGAGTTTTAAAAATTGCGATTGCACTTCCCTTGTTGACTGTAAGCTGCAATGCCAATTGCTGACTAGTGATACGCCTATCCTTACGAATAATAGCATCAGCCCGGTTTAACATGTCTGTGCTGGTAGCCGAGGCAACACGTCCAGAACGCGGTAAATCATGCAGCTCCACTCGTACACTTTCTGCAGCTTTAATTCTCTGAACCCAGCGACTAACTGTGCTCCTATCGACTGCAGAACATTTGTACACTGCACACAGTCGTTTATGAATGTTTGCCACAGTTTCTTTTTCCGCAACCAGAAATTCTATAACAATTCGCTGTTTGTAACGGACATTGTTGACAAGCTCCATTTTAACGGTTCATAGATTGCGTAATATTTATCAGAATGCCTTGCAAATTGGTGCACATAATTGGAACATGTCATATTCCAAGTGTGCAAAATTTCATATTCCTATCTTTATTATTAGCTGAGAAAAAAATTGGTGTGCATTACTTTTTGACCTCCCTACGTAGCTACCTACAGCTATTTGAATGTAACGCAGCTATCAAAAACCTATTAGAACGTAACGCAGCTACCTACAGCTATTAGAATATAACGTAGCTATCTACAGCTATTTGAATGTAACATAGCTGCCTACAGCTATTTGAATGTAACATACCTACAGCTATTTAAATGTACCGTGGCTGCCTACAGCTAAATGAATGTAACGCAGCTACATACAGCTAATTGAATGTAACGCAGCTACCTACAGCTATTTGAATATACCGCAGCTACCTACAGCTATTTGAATGTAGCGCAGCTACCTACAGACATTTGAATATACTGCAGCTACCTACAGCTATTTGAATGTAACGCAGCTACCTACAGCTATTTGAATGTAACGCAGCTACCTACAGCTATTTGAATATACTGCAGCTACCTACAGCTATTTGAATGTAACGCAGCTACCTACAGCTATTTGAATGTAACGCAGCTACCTACAGCTATTTGAATGTAACGCAGCTACCTACAGCTATTTGAATATACTGCAGCTACCTACAGCTATTTGAATGTAACGCAGCTACCTACAGCTATTTGAATGTAATGCAGCTACCTACAGCTATTTGAATATACTGCAGCTACATACAGCTATTTGAATGTAACACAACTGCCTACATCTATTTGAACGTAACTCAGCTACCTACAGCTATTTTATTGTAACACAGCTGCCTACAGATATTTGAATGTAACACAACTGCCTACATCTATTTGAACGTAACGCAGCTACCTTTATGCTAACATTTTACACAAAATAGCACATCCCATAAGAAGAAAGTCTAGGTTTAAATAAAAAGGTACAATGAGGTTGTCAAAGAACGGTAACTGTACTGCGAGCGTGCGCTATTTCAAAGGTATCGTTGATTTGTTATCTCACGTGTGTTCTCATAGCAACAGATAATGTTGGTTAAGGGGTAACAAAGAATAGCGCTGTTTCTCAACTGGTTTCTTTTTTTCAATATCATCAGCATCATCATCATCAAATTATATGATTGCTGATGTAGTGATCAAGTTTCTCCACAACTTTATGTCTAACTCAGCTAGTTAGTAAATCATCTTTCTCTTCATTCAATATCCCTGTGGCTAGTTAAGTCACATACTTCTTCAGTCTTCTCTATTTCTCTCTAACTTTCGTCATTCTCCGGGATTCTGCAAAGCCGAGGCCTGTCCTTCTTTGATGTTATCTTCCCATCTCTTTTTCCGCCTATTTCTCCTTCTCGTCTCTTTCACACTTCCCCAACAGATGAGGTGCCAGGCCCGACGATCAAGGTATGGGACCAAGCCATTTCAAGCTCTTAGTTTGGTTTATCAATTATGCCTTTGATTTAACCATTCTCTTAAATTATCTTCTATTTTTTCTTTTTGCCATCCTCTATCTCGTTATCCCACATTTGTTTCCCAGTTTCCACAATATAGTCAGGTTGTTCCTTTCTTGATCACAACAAATAAAAATCTTTTCTTCCTGATGCTGGACTTTGTCTTCATGTTTTCCTTTGTTTCTTTCAGAATGTCCTCTCTGTTACTCTTTTTGGCTGTCCGTGACTTTCTTAACAATATTCTGTCGAATCACAGTTATGTGGCGCTCCATGTTAGCCAAACTTCGATGCGCAGACGACACTCAATGCATTTAGGAAATAATTGTTTGTAATTGCAGCAGTCACTTAAATATTTCTTTCAGCTGTCCATGATAAGGTTTTCAATGTTACTTTCCATCACTACGATTATGATCACAATCTACAGCTCATTTTGCCTCTAAAAAAAGCTAGTAAGTGGGGAATAAAGCTGATGCTTAGTGTGGAATAAAGCTGATATTAAGTGGGGAATAAACCCGATAGTTAGTGAGGAATAGAGCTGATAGATAGTAAGTGGTGAATAAAGCTGATAGTTAATTAGTGGGGAATAAAGCTGATAGTTAATTAGTGGGGAATATAGCTGATAGTTAATTAGTGGGGAATAAAGCTGATAGTTAATTAGTGGGAATAAAGCTGATAGTTAATTAGTGGGGAATAAAGCTGAGAGTTAATTAGTGGGGAATAAAGCTGAGAGTTAATTAGTGGGGAATAAAGCTGAGAGTTAATTAGTCTGTAATAAAGATGAGAGTTAGTAAGTGGGGAATAAAGATGAGAGTTAGTAAGTGGGGAAAAAGATGAGAGTTAGTAAGTGGGGAATAAAGATGAGAGTTAGTAAGTGGGGAATAAAGCTGAAAGTTAATTAGTGGGGAATAAAGCTGAGAGTTAGTAAGTGGAGAATAGAGCTCATAGTTAATTAGTGGGGAATAAAGCTGAGAGTTAGTAAGTGGGGAATAAAGCTGATAGTTAGTAAGTGGGGAATAAAGCTGATAGTTAGTGAGGAATAAAGCTGATAGTTAGTAAGTGGGGAATAAAGCTGAGAATTAGTAAGTGGGGAATAAAGCTGAGAGTTAGTAAGTGTGGAATAAAGATGATAGTTAGTAAGTGGGGAATAAATCTGTAGTTAATTATTGGGGAATAAAGCTGAGAGTTAGTAAGTAGAGAATACAGTTGATATTTATTAAGTGGGGGAATAAAGCTGAGAGTTAGTAAGTGGGGTATAAAGCTGAGAGTTAGTAAGTGGGGTATAGAGCTGATAGTTAATTAGTGGGGAATAAAGCTGAGAGTTAGTAAGTGGGGAATAAAGCTGAGAGTTATTAAGTGGGGAATAAAGCTGAGAGTTAGTAAGTGGGGAAGAAAGCTGAGAGTTAGTAAGTGGGGAATAGAGCTGATAGTTAATAGGTGGGGAATAAAGCTGATGGTTAGTAAGTGGGGAATAAAGCTGAGAGTTAGTATGTGGGGAATAAGCTGATAGTTAGTGAGGAATAAAGCTGATAATTAGTAAGTGGCGAATAAAGCTGTGAGTTAGTAAGTTGGGAATAAAGCTGAGAGTTAGTAAGTGGGGAATAAAGCTGAGAGTTAATAAATGGGGAATAAAGCTGAGAGATAGTAAGTGGGAAATAAAAGCTGAGAGTTAGTAAGTGGGGAATAAAGCTGATAGTTAGTAAGTGGGGAATAAAGCTGAGAGTTAGTAAGTGGGGAATAAAGCTGATAGTTAGTAAGTGGGGAATAAAGCTGATAGTTAGTAAGTGGGGAATAAAGCTGATAGTTAGTAAGTTATATACGAACTCAAATAGCTGGACAAACTGTTGATATATGACGAGAGAATAAAAATAGGACAAGGGAGGTAATGCAGCAAGGAATTGTTTGTTTCTTATTTCCCTTGGTCAGCTCGAGAATGTTAGCCCATCTTGTCCACAGTTGAACTACTCAATATTATTTCTCATAAATCAACATACCACTTTAGATCTAGGACATGTGTCTTCCTTTGATGACTGGGTGGCCTAGAGAAAAAAACGTGAGCCTCTGTTAGACGGGCAAGAGGTTCGAATACAGCTCAACGGGGTGAGAGTTGTTTCACTTTAAAATATGTGATTTCTTCGAGGCTTTGTTCTCTCCTTTTTTCTGGTTATTGAGGTCCGGTGTATAGTGTCATTACGCCGTCGACCATGAATCGTGTGTAAAGGTAAAGTACGAAACTTGAATCGGCGTCTTAGAACGCGAGTTTTCACCACACTGTATGCTCGGCCGCCTATCCAGAAGTGTACGGAGACTCCTAATAGTGTCGCTTCATCTCAACTTACGATGTAAGGCGGCATTCCTCACCTTCCTAGAGTACTACCCCGGTACCCATTTCTGCCAGCTGCTGGGTCGAACGCGGGGATATGTTTTTTATTTTCCAACCACTAGTACAGCTCACACTTCTTCCAGCGGCTTGCTCCAAATCGGTAGCCCAATCAGATTGTTTTCCCAACTAGGCTAACGAGGCCCCCGAAATCATATGTGCACTCTGCACAGGTTTAAAGAAAAAAAACCTTGCATATAAAAGCAAAAAGTGGACAAAAAAATGGCCACTGCCGGTTCAAAAAATAATTAAATTAGAAATCTGCCCGTTCCGAAATCGGAAGTGTTGGGCCGAAAGGCGATATCAATGAATGGAGAAGTCTTGAAGTTTCTGATTCTAGACAGTTATATAAGCAAAGTGAGATGGAGAAAAGCTGGCCGGAAGCACCGGTGGTAGACCATGTCCCCATAACCTCCTAAATCACATCTTTCTATATTCGCGAGAGAAACATTGACACTATTCTTATTTCCCCTCACAGCGGTCAGGGCCCCGGTATACACACAAACGGTACTCATGACGCTATATGGCAAAGAAGACTTATACTTTGTTTATATCGTATAATCTTTGTAGTTAGCACGAGAAGCAACATTACAGTGGGCTTTCATGTTTATTATCATTCATATAACAATTGGATCTTTTTCTTTATCTTCTGCGATCAGCCGATGATTATTCTTCATCGTCCACCCTTAAAAGAAAGTTATGTTGAAATAGTTGCTTTGTGTTGTGGTTTATAAAGGCAAAGGCTAAGGTAAAGTACGAGACTTGAATTGCCGTTTTAGCACGTGAGTTTCACCCATACGAGCTCGTTCGCCTATCCGGAAGTGTTCGAGACGTCTGGATAGTGTCACTTCAAGCATCGAAACTCACGATGTGAGGCGGCATTCCTCACCTTCCCAGAGTAATACCCTGGTACCCATGTCTGCCAGCGGGCAGGTCGACCGTGAGGGATTATTTCGTCTCAACCACGAGTACAACTCACACTGCTCCCAGCAGGAATCGAACACGGGTTGTCCGAACGTCGGTAGCCCAGTCGGGTGGTTTTCCCAACCAGGCTACCGAGGCCCTTGTGGTTTCTAGTTTCTAGCAAAGCTGTTACATTTGCGTTTCGACCCAGCACAACTTATCAAGGTGTTTCTAAGTACCGGTTTGCTTCATCTCTTCGATCCATACTCGGTTGGCCAGACTGGTTAGTCTTTTTCCCAGAAACACAACTAGTAATGTCGTTGTTTAGGGTTTTGGTCAGCTATGTTTACCACTGATCCTGGCGAATACAGTCAGCTGTGAGTCTTTGATCGCTCTCAGCTCAACTGCTAGTCTTGGCCCCCGCAGAGAAGTCGATCTGAACCTTTTGTAGGCCCGATAAGTGGCGCCAAGCGCCAATGCCGATGTGATATTTTCCTGCCGACTGGTACAATAATTGATCAAAGGTAACCAAAGGGTACAGAAACAGTTCGAATATTTGCCTGCATAAAAAGGATGCACTTGGCCGCAAGGTGCGGACTTGAGTTCAGCTCACCTCAAACTGATAAGTACAGGAAAAATATTGCGTCAATGGCTGAATGAAAGTAAGGCAATGCTAACACTATATAGATCAATGTAAAATAAGTAGTGATAATAGCATGTCGGGCAACGTAAAATAGACCGTGATAAAAGTATATATTATTACGTAAAACTGACCACGAATATAGTATATAACTATCTGTATATTTTCTATATTATGTTTGTATATTGCTAGTGTTTTTTTCGAATGTAAAGTAGGAACGGTTCTTTCACTAGCTTATCTTGAACACAGAACCTCATTGTTATCGCTTATCTTGAACACAGAACCTCATTTTTATCGCTTATATGGAACACAGAACCTAATTTTTATCACTTAAATGGAACACAGAACCTAATTTTTATCGCTTATATGGAACACAGAGCCTAATTTTTATCGCTTATATGGAACACAGAACCTCATTTTTATCGCTTATATGGAAAACGGAACCTCATTGTTATCGCTTATAAGGAACACAGAACCTCATTGTTATCGCTTATATGGAACATAGAACCTCATTTTTATCGCTTATATGGAACACAGAACCTCATTGTTATCGCTTATAAGGAACACAGAACCTCATTGTTATCGCTTATATGGAACACAGAACCTCATTTTTATCGCGTACATGGAACACAGAACCTCATTGTTATCGCTTATATGGAACACAGAACCTCATTGTTATCGCGTACATGGAACACAGAACCTCATTGTTATCGCGTACATGGAACACAGAACCTCATTGTTATCGCTTATATGGAACACAGAACCTCATTGTTATCGCGTACATGGAACACAGAACCTCATTGTTATCGCGTACATGGAACACAGAACCTCATTGTTATCGCGTACATGGAACACAGAACCTCATTGTTATCGCTTATATGGAACACAGAACCTCATTGTTATCGCGTACATGGAACACAGAACCTCATTGTTATCGCGTACATGGAACACAGAACCTCATTGTTATCGCGTACATGGAACACAGAACCTCATTGTTATCGCGTACATGGAACACAGAACCTCATTGTTATCGCTTATATGGAACACAGAACCTCATTGTTATCGCGTACATGGAACACAGAACCTCATTGTTATCGCTTACATGGAACACAGAACCTCATTGTTATCGCTTACATGGAACACAGAACCTCATTGTTATCGCTTATATGGAACATAGAACCTCATTGTTATCGCTTATATGGAACACAGAACCTCATTGTTATCGCTTATATGGAACACAGAACCTCATTTTTATCGCGTACATGGAACACAGAACCTCATTGTTATCGCTTATATGGAACACAGAACCTCATTGTTATCGCTTATATGGAACACAGAACCTCATTTTTATCGCTTATATGGAACACAGAACCTCATTTTTATCGCGTACATGGAACACAGAACCTCATTGTTATCGCTTATATGGAACACAGAACCTAATTTTTATTGTTTATCTCCTGTAGCAAAAATAAAGGACTCCATAGCAAAAAGACAGAAGTAATGGTAGGAGCAAAGAAAAAGATATCACCGCAATGCACAATAAAGACATGTGGAACAATTTTAAAACAGGTAAATGAATTTAAATACCTGGGAATAATGTTAACCTTAGATGGTAGCTGTATAACAGAGGTGATATGCAGAATAGCTCAGGTAAAGCTAGCTGTCCAAAAAATGTGGAAAATACTGCACAATCCATTTTTGACAACTGGAATAATTAAGTTACGAAGAGATAGAGAGAAGTAAAGAGGAAAGATACCAGACAGCTTAAGAGAATGGCTTGGCAGAAGGTCAACAACAGATATGACAAATAACTATCGAGAGTTATGGAGTGCCGTGATCACCTACGCCAACAGGCATGGTACTTGTTGATGATAATCCTCTATAGGATTAAGTTCTTGATCTTAGGAATCTAAGTAAGGTCATGGGTCACAAAGAAATGTGGTTCGATAAGGGTAGTTTCAGTTTATGAAGTGAGAACTTTACATCATCGTTACAACTCCCTATTTGTCTCAATATATATCTCCAAAATAAAATTTGTTGTAATAAGGCATTCCAGAAGCAATTAAAAGCAGAATAACACATCGTCAAAGCAGCATTTCAGAAAATTAAAAGCGTCTTGTGCAACATGGCAATGTCAATAGAAATGAGAAAGACAAATCACGGACGACAAACAGAGAAGATACTAGATAGCCTGGTGTCATGGCACAGAAATCAATCAACAACAGAATTGATACGATGCACTGTGGGCAACAAATTTTGCAAGGACATATTCACCTATGCCAACCGGTATGGGACGTGATTCAGGAAACAATTTTCTAAAATTGAAGTAGCATCAGCAGATGAATATAATTTGATGTGAATTAAAAGCAGAACTCAAGACTTCAGCTTAACATAGGGTTTCAAACTCAGCCAGCACGTCATTCGGTAAATAAATGTCAGGAAGAAACTACTTGTATGTCAGCAATAAGAGAGTGGGTGCATCAGGCGTACTTGAACTCAACTTATGCATTCAATTTTATGTTGTTGTTTTACTGTGAGTAAATTTTGCAATAAAAAAACTTTCAGAAAATATATCTTAGGAGACAGGGACAGACCAAGAAGAAAAGTTTAAAGAATTGAAAGAGAACCTGAACTTGAGAACAGAAGAAATAGAAACATCTGGCTAAAGCTGGATACTCTTTCCTACATCGTGAGATGAAGGCAACTTTTTGCAAAAACAGACAACCCGATTATGTATATATACGAGAGAGGCTCGGTAGTCTAGAGGGATGACGTCATTCACAAGACAGGAAGGACTCGGGTTCAAAACCCACCAGAAGCAGTGGGGAATTTTTTTTTAATTGGAAAAATGAAATAGTGGTTTCTGTATGACGTCACCCTCCCCTGATCTCTTAAGTAGTGAGATCCGGTGTCTGGCCCTCTTGGATTAAAGGCAATAAATAGGAGGTCCCAAGTGCACTCGCGTACGTTAAAAAGCCCACGGCAGTTAAAAATCGAAAAGAGTAGACCATAAATGTGGTCGTCGCACGGGCAAAAATATCTGCAGGAACATATCCACCCCATGGAAGACACCATCGTACTTCGGAGTTCGTGCACGTGGGCCAGGATTCTCGGATTGTCACGATACTATCTAGGACGATGTTGGAGCCCCTATGGGAGCCCCGGTGTGCAGTGATGATGAATCTAACAGCAACAACAACATATATACATAGACATCATCTCAGTGCAAAATAAAGACAAGTGGAACAATATTAAAACAGGTAAATTAAAACATTTGGGAACTTTGTTAAACTCAGACGGAAGATGTACAAAAGAGGTGAGATGCAGAATGGCTCAGGCAGCTTTCCAAAAATGAGGAAGATACTATGCAATCCATATTTGACAATAGAAACAAGAAAACGAGTTCTTAAATGTTATGTAGAGCCAGTCTACACATATGGATGCGAATCATTGACAATAGGACAACAGACAAGAAAATCGCTGCCGGCTGTAGAAATGTGGTTTTACAGAAGAATGTTGAGAATACCATGGACAGCTAAGAAGCGCAATGAAAATGTTCTGAAAGAGGTCAAAGCAAAAAGAGAGCTAATTTCCAATATTAGAAAGAAAAAATCTTCATTTTTTGGCAATCTAATGAGAAGAGAACAACTGGAATATATTGTAACAACTGGAAAAATTGAGGGACGAAGAGATAGAGGGAAGCAAAGAGAAAAAAAAAACAGACAGCTTAAGAGAATGGCTTGGCAGAAGGTCAACAACAGAAATGATAAATAGCTGCCGAGATCGAAAGTTGTGGAGAGGCATGATCACCTACGCCAGCAGGCCCGTTACTTGATGATTATATATATACATATATAAAGAGAGAGAGAGGCAGACAGAGAGTGAGTGAGAGAGAGAGAAACAAACGCATTCGAAGAAAACCAATAACCAATTTCAAAACACTCAAATTCATATCACTGTTGATGGTGTAAACTTAAACACTCAAATTCATATCACTGTTGATGGAGTAAACTTAAACACTCAAATTCATATCACTGTTGCTGGAGTAAACTTAAACACTCAAATTCATATCACTGTTGATGGAGTAAACTTAAACACTCAAATTCATATCACTGTTGATGGAGTAAACTTAAACACTCAAATTCATATCACTGTTGATGGAGTAAACTTAAACACTCAAATTCATATCACTGTTGATGGAGTAAACTTAAACACTCAAATTCATATAACTTTTGATGCAGTAAACTTAAACACTCAAATTCATATCACTGTTGCTGGAGTAAACTTAAACACTCAAATTCATATCACTGTTGATGGAGTAAACCTAAACACTCAAATTCATATCACTGTTGATGGAGTAAACCTAAACACTCAAATTCATATCACTGTTGATTCATATCCGTCTCAGTCCGTTCATATCTACCTACCTACTTAACTACCTACCTAGTATGTTATATAGAATCAATTCTGACCTATGGAAGCGAATCATGGACAGTAGACAAACAAATGTCAAGACGATTAGAGGCCACAGAGATGGTATTTCTCAGAAGAATGTTGAAAGTTCCTTGGATAGATAAAAAGATAAATGAGGAAATTATGAAAGAGGCCATCACAAAAAGGGAGCTCCTAAAACATCAGAAAGAAACAACCAACATTTTTCGGGCACATCATAAGAAGAGGAAAGTTTGAATACTTCGTTACATCTGGCAATATAGAAGGAAAGTGAGATCGCGGACGACAAAGAGAGAAAATACTAGCTAGCTTGGTGTCATGGCATGGAAAACAATCAAAAACAGAACAGATACGATGCACTGTAGATAGAAGATTGTGGAAGGACGTGATCGCCTACGCCAATCGGTAACGCACATGACTATGATCTATCTATCTATCTATCTATCTATCTATCTATCTATCTATCTATCTATCTATCTATCTATCTATCTATCTATCTATCTATCTATCTATCTATCTATCTATCTATCTATCTGTCTGTCTGTCTGTCTGTCTGTCTGTCTGTCTTGTCTGTCTGTCTGTCTGTCTGTCTGTCTGTCTGTCTGTCTATCTAAAGTTTTATACTGATTATGCTGTTTACATATACCAAAATACCAAATTTTTCTGATCCAAATACGTTTTTTTACTTTTCTCTGTCTATCCGTCCCTCATCTTCACTGTTGTTACAATATAAGCGAGTTTTTTTCCCTCTGATTTTGGTAATAAATGTTCGTTTTTTTTCCAGTGGCCTATACCAGAACGTCATCATTACATATTTTAGCTTGCACATGGTATCCTCACCATTCCTCTATACTTCTGTGTCAGCCAAGGATTTTCTTGTCTTTTGACAACTTCTTCAGAATTCACTTTGATAAGACGTAGCACTGTAAATTTCTGACTTCTCATTCCACTGTCAAATATCGCTTACAAAATCGTGTAAAATCCAGCGATAATTAAGGAGAAATCATATTTGTAAATCCCCAATTATTATAACGTGATAACGATCTCATCTGCAATTAGGAAGAAAAGATGGTCATGTGTCGTGGATGTGTTGGTAATGGACAACAAGAGAATCTCAACACATACTCCTCTATGGTAAACATCAGGATGCAGAAAAAGAGGAAGAGCCAGAGAGACACTCAAAAGAACAATTATTAGAGAAGCAAAGCTAGCAGGCATAGATTCACTGGATAAGATCAAACATCTCGGCCAACATAGAGATGGGTGACACAAAACACAACGAGCCCGACGTGTAGCGAAGCAGGGAGGGTCGAGGGTCAGAAACGACTGTTTGCTACTGTCTACAATTAACATCACATCTCCTATCGTTCTCACCTATATCCAGCGGTGCATCATCATTAACTTGTCTATCTAGTGTCAAGTGTTACTAATTTATCAAACATTACTTCTATTCTATACAATCTACAAATCGCGTAAAATTGGGCCATGTGGCACCGTACAGACTCCAGCTTCTAAGTAATGGAATTTGACTTCTTCTGCCAAGATAGGAGATATCTTTGATAGATGTCCCCAGCAGGGAGGAAAGTGTTCGCACATTCCGGTTCAATGCTTGGGCAAAGAGGGCCATTTTGTACACTGGAGTCGTCAATCTACTAATGTTTCGGGTTTTCCAGGATTTTTTTTTATTTTTAGACCAATCGTGCCGTGATACCACGCTCTCTATTGCGATTCATCTATTTTGCATGCGGGGGTGATTTTTCCATTACGTGTTGGAGTGTTTAAGTTAACTCCATCAAAAGTGATATGAATTTGAGTGTTTTAAAATTGGTCATTGGTTTTCTTCGGATGCGTTTGTTTCTCTCTCTCTCTCTCACTCACTCACTGTCTGTGAGTGAGTGAGTGAGGGGCAGCCCTCTCTCTCTCTTTATATATATATATATATTCATCACGTACCAGGCCTGTTGTCGTAGGTGATCATGTCTCTCCACAACTTTCGATCTCGGCAGCTATTTATCATTTCTGTTGTTGACCTTCTGCCAAGCCGTTCTCTTAAGCTGTCAGTTATTTTTTCTCTTTGCTTTCCTCTATCTCTAGGGCCCTCAATTAGCTCTCTGTTCGCTTTGACCTCTTTCAGAACATCTTCATTACTCTTCTTAGCTGTCCATGGTATTCTCAACATTCTTCTGTAAAACCACATTTCTACAGCCGGCAGTGATTTTCTTGTCTGTTGTCCTATTGTCAATGATTCGCATCCATATGTTTAGACTGGCTCTACATAACATTTAAGAACTCGTTTTCTTGTTTCTATTGTCAAATATGGATTGCAGAGTACCTTCCTCATTTTTGGAAAGCTGCCTGAGCCATTCTGCATTTCACTTCTTTTTTCCGTCTGAGGTTAACAAAGTTCCCAAATGTTTGAATTTACCTGTTTTAATATTGTTCCACTTGTCTTTATTTTGCACTGAGATGATGTCTATGTATATATGTTGTTGTTGTTGCTGTTAGATTCATCATCATAAGGTAAAGTACAGGGCTTGAATCGACGTCTTAGCACACGAGTTTTCACTTATATGTGCTCGGCCACCTATCCAGAAGTGTTCGGAGACTTCTGGACAGTGTCACTTCAAGCATCGAAACTCACGATACACGACGGCATTCTTCACCTTCCCAGAGTACTACCCTGGTAACCATTTCTATCAGCGGCTGTGATGACATGGGGTCTTTTTTTTCCAACCGCGAGTACAATTCACACTGCTTCCAGCGGGAATCGAACACGGGTTTTCGGTAGATTTTCCCCAACTATGCTACCGAGGCCCCCTAGTAGGATCAAGAATATGATAACGTGACGTGATAATTTAATGAAATTGCATTAATGTGGGCTCCCATAGACATAATCATCCTATTGGGAACAGCAGGTATTTACGTTTGAGTCTGACCGGTCGGCGCAAGTTCAGGTAAATTAAAAATAACAAGGGCAGACATCAAGTTAAATTAATTTAGCGTAAATAAGATGATGTCTAACTGAAACAATTATTGGATTTAAATTGACATGTATCAGGTTATTATATGGGAATTATAGGGTGTTTACTGTAAAATGTAATCACATTTGTTTGTCACTGATACTTTAGTTCATTTGCCTCTTTGTGTCTTTCCAGGAAGACAAAATAGACACTTTTCCTCCTTTATATATTCAAAGGGTATTAGGCAACGTTATGTGCTGTCACCATAAATATTTTATATGTGTAGATTATTATGTTTATTATATTATTTATTAGATTTTTATTATTATTAATTATTATTAATTAAAAAAGGTTCCGTAACAGCATAAAGAAAGCCAAAACCTACACAGGAGCAGATATTAATTCAGATCACAATCCTGTAATGATTAAAATGAAAATCAAACTAAAGAGAAACAAGCATAAGTCTAATTCATCAACAAATCCACTAGATATAACAGCTTTAAATCAAAAAGATATTAAAGATACCTATACAATACAAGTAAAGAACACATACCAGAAGCTGCTAGAAGAAGGAATTGAACAATCTATCTATCTATTGACCTTTCGAGCCGTAACCGGCCCATAGGGCGTAGACCAAGATACACCTTCTCCTATATGAATTTTTGTTCTAGCAGTTTTCTTTTAAAGATATTTTATCAAATCTCGCCATCTGTCTCTGTTCTGTGCAAGCAGTTCTATCTCATTGAGGGAGCCGATTCCTGCTGCTCTTGCCTCTCTCATCAATGTTCTTCTCAGTGTCTCCCTGGGTCTTCCTCTTTTTCTTTTACCTGTTGTTTCCCATATGAGGGCTTGCTTTGCTATTCGATTATTATCTCTTCTCATCACATGTCCAACGTATGACCATCGTCTTTTCTTTATTACTGAAGATATTAGTGGTTGATTGGCGATTTCTCTAATTTCCTCGTTTGTTTTGAATTCGTTCCATTCTATACCAAGTATTTTCCTTAGACATTTAATTGAACAATACAGAAGAGAAAATCCTGATGAAAAAGTAACAACCAAATGGCAATGCATAAAGAAAAGCATACAAGAAACCTGCGATACCTTGCCCAAAAGAGAAAAGAGCAAAAAACAAAAATGGATAACTAACACCATCTTAGAAAAAATGGAAGAAAGGAGACAAGCGAAGAACACTGCCCAATACAATAAAATAGATCATGACATACGCAAAATGTGCAAAAAGGCAAAAGAGGACTGGCTCCGCCAAAAATGTATAGAAATAGAAACTATGGAAAGGAAACAAGACTAAAGAGGAATGCACACAGAAATAAAGAGAATGACTAATAAAAATAAAAAGCCACAGAAGGTGGATGCATTGCAGACAAAAAAGGAAAAATGCTAACAGACAATAAGGATATTATAGATAGATGGCAGGAATATATAACAGAACTATTTCAGGATCAAAGTGACAAGAAACCAGTTATAAAATGTACATCAGGCTATAAAATTTTAAAATTTGAGGTGGAAAAAGCTATAAAAACAATGAAAAATGGAAAAGCAGCAGGACCTGAAAGCATACAGATAGAGATGATACAGGCACTAGAAGATTTTGGCATTGAAGTCTCTCTCTCTCTCTCTGCGTTCAGGACTCAATCAGAGTAAGGATTCCAGACTCTCATATGAAGTCAGCTGTCAGGCTAAGTGTGTTGATCGCCCCCACAGACAGAACATAACAATTAGAGTCTGTCAGATCCACTCTGACTGAACACCCGTTAATACGTTGCACTGTGTTCTGCGCCAGTGGCCCAGTGCATCCGATTTCAGCCAGCATTTTATTCGGGTAGGGCATTGAAGTGATTACAGACATATGCAACGACATAATATCGCACAGGATACATACCAAATGAACCAAAAACATCAACTTTCATTGCATTGACTAAAAAGAATGGTGCAGTTGAATGCAGATCTGCCCAACCAACCATCCATCCATCCATCCATCATCCATCCATCCATCCATCATCCATCCGTCGATCTATCTATCTATCTATCTATCTATCTATCTATCTATCTATCTATCTATCTATCTATCTATCTATCTATCTATCTATCTATCTATCTATCTATCTATCTATCTATCTATCTATCTATCTATCTATCTATCTGTCTGTCTGTCTGTCTGTCTGTCTGTCTGTCTGTCTGTCTGTCTATCTATCTATCTATCTATCTGTCTGTCTCTCTGTCTGTCTGTCTGTCTGTTTGTCTGTTTGTCTGTCTGTCTGTCTATCTATCTAATATTTCGTTCGCCTGAAGTATTGCCTATATCTGCAATATCATTTCTTGTATCATTTTACTGTTCGTGTGTGTTTCTTGCAGTTGACCCATATAGTTTTGCCTGTAGTGTTCTATCTATGAACCAGTGGGTATTTCACAACACAGTTGTACCTCTTTCTTGTAGTTTTGTCTAGTATGTTTATGAAATCTTAGTTTGAAGCGTTCTATTTTGTTCCGTTTTTCACCCGTAAAGCTGTAAGATAAACTTATGTATTATATTTTTTGTTGTTTTATTTAGCTCAGCTTTAGGGCGGCCAGGTAAGTTTACATGATAAAACATTATATGACGCGTCCATGCTTATTCGTAGTAGGTTTTCAACTTTGAGTTTCATGGGGAGACCCACGATTGTGTTCATTGTGATTTATTTTGTTGCTAGAGTGGCGAAACACACTTGTTACACCCATAGGTGCTCATTTTCTTTTAACATGTGCTGGATAGTATGGGCTTTAATGGTTGCAGTAGCTCGCTTGTTGTTTGATGCAGAGGCATTCTGAGGTTGCAGTAGCTCGCTTGTTGTTTGATGTAGAGACATTCTGAGTGACAAATTGGGGTTGGTAAGAAAGGGAGATGTTTTAATACTAATGATGGAAGTTATTTCCGACTGATGAATGTATAACTTCTGACTGATGTATGTATAGATCCTGACAGACGAATGTACAGATTTTTACTGATGAATGAATAACTTCTGACTGATGTAGGTATAGATCCTGACAGATGAAGGTACATAAATGACCTATGAATGTAAAGATTTTGACTGATGTAGGTATAGATCCTGACAGATGAAGGTATATAATATGACCGATGAATGTATAAATTCTGACTGATGTATGTATAGATCCTGACAGATGAATGTATAAATTCTGACTGATGTATGTATAGATCCTGACAGATGAATGTATAAATTCTGACTGATGTATGTATAGATCCTGACAGATGAATGTATAAATTCTGACTGATGTATGTATAGATCCTGACAGATGAATGTATAAATTCTGACTGATGTAGGTATAGATCCTGACAGATGAAGGTATATAATATGACTGATGAATGTATAGATTTTGACTGATCTGATGAATGTATAAATTCTGACTGATGTATGTATAGATCCTGACAGATGAATCACCATTATCGATCCTGACAGACGAAGGTATATAATATGACAGATGAATGTATAAATTCAGACTGATGTAGGTACAGATCCTGACAGATGAAAGTATGTAATATGACTGATGTATGTATAG
This sequence comes from Megaustenia siamemsis, assembly GCA_032433765.1. Classification (NCBI taxonomy): domain Eukaryota; kingdom Metazoa; phylum Mollusca; class Gastropoda; order Stylommatophora; family Ariophantidae; genus Megaustenia; species Megaustenia siamemsis. The sequence continues at coordinate 57,667,480 of JAVIAB010000091.1, forward strand.
ATCCTGACAGATGAATGTATAATTTCTGACTGATGTATGTATAGATCATGACAGATGAAGGTATATAATATGACTGATAAATGTATAGATTTTGACTGATCTGATGAATGTATAAATTCTGACTGATGAATGTATAGATTCTGACAGATTAATGTATAGATCCTGACAGATGAAGGTTAAAGATCCTGACAGATGAAGGTATAGTTCCTGACAGATGAAGGTATAGATCCTGACAGATGAAGGACTATTTGCTAAGTGATGGATGTAGAGTTTCTGCTCAAAAGAATGTAGTAATCTGTACATAGCTGGTGTAAAAGTGTCTATGCGGTTAACAAATCAGTTTCTATTGAATCATACACATTGTTTGTATTATTCCCTTGAGCTCTCTGTGGAGCATAGGTCTTCAACAAACACTTTCAGCTCCCTGTGCAGCATAGGTCTTCAACAAACACTTTCAACTCCCTGTTGTGCATAGGTCTTAAACAAACACTTTCAGCTCCCTGTGGTGCATAGGTCTTCAACAAACACTTTCAACTCCCTGTGGAGCATAGGTCTTCAACAAACACTTTCAGCTCTATAGAACTTCTAAGTGTGACGTGATCTCTCTATGGGACTTGTAAGAATGATGTGATCTCTCTATAGGACTTCTAATGTTTTGCTCCACCACTTCACTTACATGGCAAGTATTTTCCATTTCTAATGTTGCATTTATGTACAGCCATATAATAATAAAGAAAATCACATTGCGTGCAACAGTTTGGACATGGAATCAATTCTGACCTTCATACAGAGACAACACATGAAGTGGTTTTACTCATCTTCAAAGAATGCAGGAGACTATTGCTATAATGCAAAACGTATATTGAAAGAGAAGACAAAAGATGAATTCGAAGTAGACCAATGGTAAATTAAACTGATAATGTCTGAGAGACGCAACAACTTTACTTGGCGATGGTGGAGGCTGCCAGAAGTGCAAGAACTAGAACTTTATATATTCGTCCACACTGGAAGAGGGTTAAGAGAAAGTGAATGGAGTGAAAAGAGTGGCGAGAGAAAGTGAATGGAGTGAAAAGAGTGGCGAGAGAAAGTGAATGGAGTGAAAAGAGTGGCGAAAGAAAGTGAATGGAGTGAAAAGAGTGGCGAGAGAATGTGAATGGAGTGAAAAGAGTGGTGAGAGAAAGTGAATGGAGTGAAAAGAGTGGCGAGAGAAAGTGAATGGAGTGAAAAGAGTGGCGAGAGAAAGTGAATGGAGTGAAAAGAGTGGCGAGAGAATGTGAATGGAGTGAAAAGAGTGGTGAGAGAAAGTGAATGAAGTGAAAAGAGTGGTGAGAGAATGTGAATGGAGTGAAAAGAGTGGCGAGAGAAAGTGAATGGAGTGAAAAGAGTGGCGAGAGAATGTGAATGGAGTGAAAAGAGTGGTGAGAGAAAGTGAATGGAGTGAAAAGAGTGGCGAGAGAAAGTGAATGGAGTGAAAAGAGTGGCGAGAGAATGTGAATGGAGTGAAAAGAGTGGCGAGAGAAAGTGAATGGAGTGAAAAGAGTGGCGAGAGAAAGTGAATGGAGTGAAAAGAGTGGCGAGAGAATGTGAATGGAGTGAAAAGAGTGGTGAGAGAAAGTGAATGGAGTGAAAAGAGTGGTGAGAGAATGTGAATGGAGTGAAAAGAGTGGCGAGAGAAAGTGAATGGAGTGAAAAGAGTGTCGAGAGAAAGTGAATGGAGTGAAAAGAGTGGCGAGAGAAAGTGAATGGAGTGAAAAGAGTGGCGAGGGAATGTGAATGGAGTGAAAAGAGTGGTGAGAGAAAGTGAATGGAGTGAAAAGAGTGGTGAGAGAAAATGAATGGAGTGAAAAGAGTGGCGAGAGAAAGTGAATGGAGTGAAAAGAGTGGCGAGAGAAAGTGAATGGAGTGAAAAGAGTGGCGAGAGAATGTGAATGGAGTGAAAAGAGTGGCGAGAGAATTGAATTGAGTGAAAAGAGTGGCGAGAGAAAGTGAATGGAGTGAAAAGAGTGGCGAGAGAAAGTGAATGGAGTGAAAAGAGTGGCGAGAGAAAGAGAAAGAGAATGATTTAGCGTGTAATAGAAAGAAAGTGTTAGAGGGAGGGAGAGAGCGTGTAAGAGAGTGTGAGAAAATGTTAGTGTCTAAGAGAGTGTGAGAGAGTTAGAGAGTATGTAAGAGAGCGAGTGAGAGAGAGAGTGAGACAGCAAGTGAGAGAGAATGCGAGAGTGACAGAGAGAGAATGTGAGAGAGAGTGGCAGACAGAGTGAGAGAGAATATGAGAGAGAGTGAGAGAGCAAGTGATAGAGAGAGTGCCAGAGAGAATGAGAGAGTGAGAGAGTGATAAAGAAATAGACAGAGAGAGTGGAGAGATAGTGAGAGAGCAACGTTTCTAACTTGAATTTTAACTGACTTAATTTGTCTTGCTCATCATCATCATCATCATAATCTAGCTTGTTGGAACATGTCTCCTAAGACATGCAACTCTTATGTTTTCTCTGTCCTGCGCGAGACGCCCAACTTCTAAACTAGTCAATCTCAACCTGTCTGTGATATATGCTCCAACTTTCTTCTAGACCTTCCTCTCCCTGCTCTACCTGGAACTATGCCCTCCTGAAGTATTTTATCTAAGCCATTATTTCGTTTTAGATAACCAACATATTTTAAGAAAACAATTTTTTTGACATATTTTGAGAAATAAAGCTAGGAATAGCCCCCGCCACAGAATATATAATAATAATACATAAGGAAACAACAGATAACATGGTTTGGCCACGTGACAAGGCAGAGAGATCAAAATATAACACAACGAGCCTTCAGCAAACGTCGTGAGAACACCAGACACAAGGGTCGACCATGAAAAAGATGGATTGATGGAATATTAGAAGCACTAGAAAACATAACAGCATCAGATTCGAACAGAAGAGCAAAAGATGGATTGATGGAATATTAGAAGCACTAGGAAACATAACAGCAGCAGATTCGAACAGAAGACCAAAAGATGGATTGATGGAATATTAGAAGCACTAGGAAACATAACAGCAGCAGATGCGAACAGAAGACCAAAAGATGGATTGATGGAATATTAGAAGCACTAGAAAACATAACAGCAGCAGATGCGAACAGAAGAGCAAAAGATGGATTGATGGAATATTAGAAGCACTAGAAAACATAACAGCAGCAGATGCGAACAGAAGAGCAAAGATGGATTGATGGAATATTAGAAGCACTAGGAAACATAACAGCAGCAGATTCGAACAGAAGAGCAAAAGATGGATTGATGGAATATTAGAAGCACTAGGAAACATAACAGCAGCAGATGCGAACAGAAGAGCAAAAGATGGATTGATGGAATATTAGAAGCACTAGAAAACATAACAGCAGCAGATGCGAACAGAAGAGCAAAAGATGGATTGATGGAATATTAGAAGCACTAGGAAACATAACAGCAGCAGATGCGAACAGAAGAGCAAAAGATGGATCGATGGAGTATTAGAAGCACTAGGAAACATAACAGCAGCAGATGCGAACAGAAGAGCAAAAGACCACAAATGATATCTCCCCTCGACGCTGAAAGGGAGAAGAGGAAGGAAAGAAGAACATATTTTACTGTCCTTGTACCTCTGTTTTTTAATTTGTCCTAATAATAATAATAATAATAATAATAATAATAATAATAATAATAATAATTATACGAGTATATTAATGCGTACCATCACCGAGAAAGCTAATGCCGCCATGATTAGTGTTTACAAAACAAATTTTGACAGAAACATAACCTGTTGTTTACATTCCCGACTTGCAATCAAGCCTGCCCCAGTCTGAACAAAATGTAAGCAGGGCTAAGCAAAAATGTAAGCCCGTGTCAGTTCTGGAATGCTTACCGTGGTGTTTAAGATTTCATGAAATTTTGAAAAATTTACTAAACTTTAAGAATCACTAAACAAAAATAAATAAATAAACAAATTGACATACCTGAAGTTATCACATCTGCCAGACATTGAATTAGCAGATTACCTTTAGCGGAAATGTAAAATGTTTCTGAAAAGGAAAGGTAATTTTCAGTTAAACGATCAATCTCGGAAGGTACAATTTGAGAGCTAAATCACTTCAGGGTTTAATATTAGAAAAATAATGTTAGTGTTTCAATGATACGGTTTCATAAAGGTATTCTCAATTTGTAAATAACGATGAAGGCAGTATATAATAGTTATAGCAATTAAATATATTTTAGGGTATAATTTGAATACAATTTTTTTTAATCAGGTGTAAAATTTATTGAAATTGTTTGTGTAAAAGTTGATTACAACTTTCATCATCATCAACACCATCATCAAGTACCGTGTCTGCTGCCGTAGGTGATCATGTCTCTCCGCAACTTTCTATCTCGACATTTATTTATCATTTCTGTTTTATATCTTCTGCCAAACCATTCTCTTAAGCTGTCTGGAATCGTTTCTCTTTGCTTCCCTCTATCTCTTCGTCCCTCAATTTTTCCAGTTGTTACAATATATTCCAGCTGTTCCTTTTTCACTACATGGACACAAAACGATGATTGTTTCTTCCTGATATTGGAAATTATCTCTCTTTTTTGCTTTGGCCTCTTTCAGAACGTTTTCATTACTCTTTATTATTATTACAATTTTACTTAGTGCTAAAGTGCAAGCTATGGTGATGAAACGTTATCGTCAGATGTAGGCATCTCTTCCTAAGATCGTATCACACATGTTATCGTAATGGTTTGGACATCTCCTACTTAGATCGTATCACACATGTTATCGTAACGGTTTGGACATCTCCTACTTAGATCGTATCACACATGTTATCATAACGGTTTGGACATCTCCTACTTAGATCGTATCACACATGTTATCATAATGGTTTGGACATCTCCTACTTAGATCGTATCACACATGTTATCATAATGGTTTGGACATCTCCTACTTAGATCGTATCACACATGTTATCGTAACGGTTTGGACATCTCCTACTTAGATCGTATCACAATTGAAACAGGTCGTAAAAAGATACATAATAATCGGAGTACACGATGATCTTTTTACGTTTATGAAGAAGTACAAATGAAATGGTTTGGCACGCAACACGACCGTCTGGATCAGCAAGAGATGTTCGACAAGGAAAGGTGCAAGAAGCTGAGCTAGATAGAGAAATCGATGGACAGAAAACATCAAAGAATGGACAGGCCTCGAATTTGAATAGTGCTAAACAATGACTGAAGATAGAGAGAAACGGACAAGGCTGACAGTGCATATCAGTAGTTCCCACAACAAGGCACAGCATAAAGCCATGATGAAGAAGACGTTAGTGGTAATACTTGATACAAATTTGTCCTATCGGGAATAACATATTATGGAATTTAAAATTCCATATAAATCAATGAGAATAATCATTGATTACAGAAGAGTAAAATTTTATGAAAATTTTAACAAGATTAAAATTATATTAGAGTAAAATTCGATGAGAATTTTAATTAAGAGAAAGAAAAGGAATATTACTTAATTATTAAACTGAGATGACGTAAGAGTAACAATTGAAGTCATCATGAAGAAATATATCGTAGCTGATAAACAATAGAGAACATAGATTTATTTATTTTTGTTGTTGCACTAAACAACGTTAGTAAAATAAAACCATTGATTAAAATTTGACAAAATTACAAAATAACACTGACATGGAAATGATTTCATAACCCGTATGGTTTATGAGTCAATATCAGATGCTATTTTGTATGAGTCAGCGTGGATGAAATGTAACGCATCATACAAAAGCAAATGCGGCTATCTTAATTTGTAAAAAGCAAGATTATAGACTATTATACAAGAAATGACAAAATGTGAGATGTAAAATAAGTTATTATGACCAGAAACAAGGGAGAATAGGCACAAATAAGACCTTGACAAACATAGCCACACATATGAACATGGCAAAAATACGAACATATGAGTATGGCAAACATAGGTACACATATGAACATAACAAACATAGGTGCACATATGTAAATAACAAACATAGGCACACATATGATCATAACAAACATAGGCACACATATATGAACATAACAAACATAGGCACACATATATGAACATAACAAACATAGGCACACATATGAAAATAACAAACATAGGCACACATATGAACACAACACACATAGGCACACATATGAACATGACAAACATAGGCACACATATGAGTATGGCAAACATATGACCACATATGAGTATGGCAAACATAGGTACATATATGAACATGACAAACATAGGCACACATATGAACATGACAAACATAGGTATCAATGAGTATGACAAGCATAGGTACATATATGAACATAATAAACATAGGCACACATATATGAACATGACAAACATACGCACACACATGAACTTGACAAACATAGGCACACATATGAGTATGGCAAACATAGGCACACATATGAGTATGGCAAACATAGATACATATATGAGTATGGCAAACATAGGTACATATATGAACATGACAAAGATAGGCACACATATGAACATGACAAACATAGGCACACATATGAGTATGGCAAACATAGGTACATATATGAACATGACAAACATAGGCACACATATGAGTATGGCAAACATAGGCACACATATGAGTATGGCAAACATAGATACATATATGAGTATGGCAAACATAGGTACATATATGAACATGACAAAGATAGGCACACATATGAACATGACAAACATAGGCACACATATGAACATAACAAATATAGGTACACATATGAGTATGGCAAACATAGGTACACATATGAGTATGGCAAACATAGGCACACATATGAACATGTAAACATAGACACACATGTGAACATGACAAACATAGGCACACATATGAACATGACAAACATAGGTACACATATGAACATGACAAACATAGGTACAAATATGAACATGACAAACATAGGTACACATATGAACATGACAAACATAGGTACACATATGAACATAACAAACATAGGCACACATATGAACATGACAAACATAGGCACACATATGAACATGACAAACATAGGCACACATATGAACATGACAAACATAGGCACACATATGAACATGACAAACATAGGTACACATAAGAACATGACAAACATAGGCACACATATGAACATGGCAAACATAGGCACACATATGAATATGGCAAACATAGGCACACATATGAACATGGCAAACATAGGCACACATATGAACATGACAAACATAGGCACACATATGAACATGACAAACATAGGCACACATATGAACATGACAAACATAGGCACACATATGAACATGACAAACATAGGCACACATATGAACATGACAAACATAGGCGCACATATGAACATGACAAACATAGGCGCACATATGACCAAGGCGATGTTTCTTTGATGTTTTAAAACCAGCTTCCTTTATGTCTACTCTAGTCTTATCTTCATGTTACCACGCTTTCCATTATTGATCTGTCCAACCCATTGCATCTTCTAATGTGGCTGAAGTATTTTCTTTTTACAATTTCCTCTGCACTATCTCATAAACAACATCATGAAATTCAACTGAATATGTTTTAATTTTTTTATTTTTTTTTACGTTTCAGTCTCATAAAAATTAATAGACTAAATATTTTTTTTTAAATTAAACCAAAATGTATGTTTTATATGCTGTCACAAATTAGAAGTCTCGGTGGCTGAGTGGTTAGTTTGCGCGCTTCCTGATCTGAACGTTTCGGATTTGATTCCCAGAAGCGGCGGATTCTTTTCGTACCGACAAAGCTCCGGGATTAACCAGCCTCTAAAAATGGGTACCGGAGATTTTTCTGGGAAATAAAGACGGCCTTGCGTGTTACCGATCCCATCACCCAAGAATGTGCCTTGGTCAGAGAAAGATATTGTCACTAACACCATATCCCCCATGCACCGAGCAAATCGGGTAGTGAATCTTTACAAAATAGAACCACTCCTACGCAATAACAATTCAATGAATGAGGGGAATGTTGTAGTCTCTATTCACAATACTCATAGGTTTCTAAGATTATAAATAAAGTGTTATTCGGATAATTAACTCTTTCTGTATGTTTCGCCGCACTGTGCGCCATGTCGATCTCGGTCGCTTACATTTCGCCGCATAGTGCGTCACGCTCAACTTGGTTAGTGGGAACGTCATCAAACCAGATTCTTTTACATGTCTTGTATCATCACCTTGTTCAATTATCTAAGTAATCATATATAATATGTTATGTTAGAGACATGTAATCATATATAATATGTTATGTTAGAGACATGTAATCATATATAATATGTTATGTTAGAGACATGTACATATGTAGATTGATTCATGAAACCATGAGCAATGTTTTCTCTGAGATCTCTTCCGCTGCATCGATAAAAAGCTTCCGTACGGAAAGAATTAAATCAAGTAGTAATGAGCAGTCAGATAAAAACGATGCAGGAAAACACAAATGAACTATCATCAATAGCCAGCAAAATTGGGCTTGAGGTCAATCATGAAAAGACTAAAGTCATGAAAAGTTTAATTCCAACAAGTGACAAAATATACATGGAAAACAAACCAGTAGAAGAGATCGATCACTTTATCTATCTTGGAAGTCACATTGATCGAGAAGGGGATACGAGCAAAGAAATTAGAATCAGACTGGCTAAAGCAGCAATGTCTTTCAGAAGCCTTGAAAAGTTGTGGAAATCAAAACTCATTAGCACAAACACAAAACTTAGGCTATTCAAATCAAATGTACTATCAACCCTTACGTATGCGTGTGAAAGCTGGAAAACAACAAGAGATATAGAAACAAAGTTGAACGCATTCGAAAATAAATGTCTAAGGAAAATACTTGGTATAGAATGGAACGAATTCAAAACAAACGAGGAAATTAGAGAAATCGCCAATCAACCACTAATATCTTCAGTAATAAAGAAAAGACGATGGTCATACGTTGGACATGTGATGAGAAGAGATAATAATCGAATAGCAAAGCAAGCCCTCATATGGGAAACAACAGGTAAAAGAAAAAGAGGAAGACCCAGGGAGACACTGAGAAGAACATTGATGAGAGAGGCAAGAGCAGCAGGAATCGGCTCCCTCAATGAGATAGAACTGCTTGCACAGAACAGAGACAGATGGCGAGATTTGATAAAATATCTTTAAAAGAAAACTGCTAGAACAAAAATTCATATAGGAGAAGGTGTATCTTGGTCTACGCCCTATGGGCCGGTTACGGCTCGAAAGGTCAATAGATAGATAGATAGAATGAGCAGTGTTGATGTAGTCGATGACTGAGTGCCATGTCTATAAGCTGACAATGACTATATGAGTTCATCTTTATGCTGCGGGACAGATAATAGACAAAACTAAATTTTTAAAAAAAGCCCTGTTGATCTTTAAAAGAAGAAGGCTTTGTAAATACGTCGGTGATGGAGAAAAAAATGTAAAAAGCCGCCGTCACGCCAAGTGGCGTATAGGGGATATGGAGTTAGTGACCCGTCACGCCAAGTGGCGTATAGGAGATATGGAGTTAGTGATCATAATTTTTACAGACCTTCGGCACGTGATTATTGCAGTAATGTGGTCTGTATTACGCACATGCCGCTTTACCTTCCCAGAAAAAAAAATACGGTACCCTTTTAAGGTTGGGTGAACCTGGCCCGTCGATCAGGATTGAACTCGACTCTTCTCCTTTGTAGTCCAGTTCACTAACCACTGATCTATCGCGGCTCGTGTTGGGCATGTGCTGAGAATGAATAAAGAAATAATAAACTCCCATTCATGTGGAGACCACATGGGAAACGAAAACAAGTATGACCGAAAACAACAACATTATGTAGAACAGTTAATAGGTAAGGCTAAGAATGGGGAATGTATAGCCTTTTACAATCCGTAGCTTTAGTTCCGATGTTATATGTTTTGTGGTAGTTATATTTGTCCTGTTGTTAAATTTGCTTCTAGACAGTCCTATTCCTTTGTTTATTTTTGTCTTACATTTCCATCTTTGTGATAGCATGGACAAGATAGCTATAAGTCTTGCATTCTTTCTAGGTTCTTTTCATCTACTTCGAAATCGACGTGTATATTTTGCGTGTTTTTACGCTTATAATCATAGTTTTAGTTCTTTAATAGTTATATCCAAACTATATGGTTTGCTTGTCTTGTTGATTTTGCTAATTAATTGTTGTAGGTCATCTGGATTTTCCGTCATTAAAGCGGTATCATCAGTATATCATAGATATTGATTATATATATCCGTTTATGTTTAGACCTGGCATCCCCATGATGGAAGATGCACCACAGAAATAACAAGCAGAATAGCTCAGGCCAAAATAGCATTTCAGAAAATGAAAAATATCTAATGCAACAAATATATGTCAATAGAAATGGGAAAGAGAGTTCATCGGTGCTAAATAGAACCAATTCTGACCTATGGAAGCGAATCATGGATAATAGACAAACAAATGAAAAGACGATTAGAGGCCACAGAGATGGGATTTCTCAGAAGAATATTGAAAGTTCCCTGGACAGCTAAAAAGACCAATGAGAAAGTTCTCAAAGAAGCCAACACAAAAAGGCAGCTCTTAAAAAAGATCAGAAAGAAGCAATCAACATTTTTCGGGCACATCATGGGAAGAGGAAAGTTGGAATACTTGGTTACAACTGGCAAAATAAAAGGAAAGAGAGATCGCGGGCGACAAAGAGAGAAAATACTGGATAGCTTTGAGTCATGGCATGGAAAACAGTCAACAACAGAACTGATACGAAGCACTATGGAAAGAAGATTGTGGAAGGACATGATCGCCGACACCAACCGGTACGACACATGATGATGATGATCCACATGATGTCTTTAAAGATCTGCTCAGCGCATAAGATGAATAGCAATGGTGATAGGATACAGCATTTTAACGCTACTCTTTTTTTTTATATCAATAGGTGTTATGTTCACTTTCCTATGTTTTACTATAGTTGTTTGTTCCCAAACATAAATTACATATCAGTCTTATGTCAGCATCATCCGGGTGTTTATTTTTTTCGGGATCTTTGATTAGTTGTTTACGGTGTGTTCTGTCAAAAGCTTTATATCTTTTTTTATCTTTATATCCGGTAAATGGATTAAGAGCTACGGAGCGTATTTTATATTTACATCTAACAAACAGATTATTCATGACTCCCATTCACGCCTCACTCATCATGATCTTGAAGTTTACTAAACTGTTACACACCCACCAGGCTTATCGTTTCCCCCATTAATGAGACAATTATAGAACACACTCGCTGGTTATTTAATCAGGGCACATTGGTCGAGTTTGGGCGGATTTAACTCAGATAATGAACCCAAAAAGGTACCTCACGGACGCGATTTTGAGATTTTCTTTTTTTGTGGCGCTTCAGCAGGGACATACGAATCATCATCATCAAGTACCGGGCCTGCTGGCGTAGGTGATCATGCCTCTCTACAACTTTCGATCTCAACAGCTATTTATAATTTCTGTTGTTGACTTTCTGCCGAGATATTCTTTAAAGCTGTCTGGTATCTTTTCTCTTTGTCTCCCCTCTATCTCTTCGTCCCTCAATTTCCCTAGTTGTTACAATATATTCCAGCTGTTCTCTTCGCATTACATGGTTAAAAAAGTGATGTTTGTTTCTTTCTAATATTGAAAATTAGCTCTCCTTTTGCTATGGCCTCTTTCAATAGACGAATACCTCTTCAAAAAACGCTATTGCTTGTTGGAGAGATTGCAGTGTGCCTTCTCTATTCTTGTTTTAGAAAAATAAGATAATGTCCACGAAAAAGCAAGAAGTTAACTCAAAATCATCAACAGTGATGAAATGAAATTGCACCAAACAAAAAATACCTAGGATCTGTGATTAACTAACAATAGAGATTGGCAGAATGTGACCAATGAAGATTAGCAATAGCAATATACTAATTACCCATCTGCTACGAAAACAAATATGGCACACCACCAACAAGGCATTAAAATTAAAACTACACCGGACACGTATATTTCCAATATCAACATATGATTTTGGATATGAATGATGGAAAGTCTCCCAAACAAAAATGAAGACTTCTTCATTCGAAACAAAATGTTATAGAAAATCCATAAGATACCTTGGATAACCTCTAAATATAGCTACCATAAATTTATGGACGCTAAAGCGAATTGGCGTAGTAACGACCACATAACCCAAAATGTGCTTTCGGTCACAGGAAAATATAGTCACAAACGTCGAATTCTTCCTGTGTCCAGCATAACATAGACGAAATATTACCTTATTTTATCTTACTTTTTATGCGAATGTTATACATTTTGTGCTTAATGTCTCATTGTCACCTTTCCAAATTCTACATTTAATTGTCTCTTTTTATCGATCTGCCTTTTTCTCTCTTATTCTTTAGACCATTCCCTTACGCTCTCTCTCTGTCTCTAATTGTCTTTTTAAAATGTATCTCCCTCTTTCATTTGTTAATATTCCTTATACTTACCTACTGCTCTATCTTTCTTGTTTTATTTATCTCTTTCTCCCTCCCACTTTCTCTCTCTCTCTCTCTCTCTCTCTCTCTCTCTCCCAGTTTTACTCTCACATCTACGCCAATAGTCACGGCCCTTAGTGATGCATTAAATGGTTACATACATATATATCTCTGTGTCACGTGAAGTATCTTCTATCAGTCCTGAAATGTCTCGTTGAAGATCTAGTAGTAAAAAGGTAAAGTACCCCCGTCACGCCAAGTGCCTTATAGGGAATATGGTGTAAAATACCATAAATTTTACAGACCTTCGGCACATGAATTTTGGGGTAATGTGGTCGGTATTACGCCCGTGCCGAATTTACTTTCCCAGAAAAAAAATTCGGTACCCATTAAAGACTGGGTGAACCGGAGCTGTCGGTTGGGATCGAACCCTACCTCTTGTCCTTTGTAGTCCAGTTCACTAACCACTGAGCTATCACGGCTCCCTTGAAGACCTAGTGGTCGAAGTTAATTCTTATCCTTTCGCTCAACGCTCTATAAATGTGCTTGTGAGTTGTTTATTGCATTGACCCATTTACAATGTTCTATATATCAGGCCTGAAGAAAGTGGTACCTTGTTAACGTTACTCCCAACATTGAAATGGTCTACACAATTACACGTACATGACTCTTCCTCTAGGGTCTATTTGGATTGCATTGTTTTAGAATTAACATTCAATTTTCTTGATGCGGAGTCGATTTGAAGTGGTGCATTGATCTCTCTTTTTAAGATACATTTTCTTTTAATACATACTCTATTTAGAAATTTGCCTACATTTATAAATCTCTCTCCCAGTATTTTCTAAGAACAAGTTTTGTTGTTTGCTCTTTTTGATCATTATTATCGTTGAGTGCCGTCTCCGCATCGAAGGTTGGCTACCATGAAGCGTCATTCATTCATTGGGTGCCGTCTCCACATCCAAGGTTGGCTACCATGGAGCGCCATTCATTCATTGGGTGCCGTCTGCACATCGAAGGTTGGCTACCATGAAGCGTCATTCATTCATTGAATGCCGTCTCCACATCAAAGGTTGGCTACCATGGAGCGTCATTCATTCATTGGGTGCCGTCTCCACATCGAAGGTTGGCTACCATGGAGCGTCATTCATTCATTGAGTGCTGTCTCCACATCGAAGGTTGGCTACCATGGAGCGTCATTCATTCATTGAATGCCGTCTCCACATCGAAGGTTGGCTACCATGGAGCGTCATTCATTCATTGAATGCCGTCTCCACATCGAAGGTTGGCTACCATGGAGCGTCAATCAATCATTCGGTGCCGTCTCCACATCAAAGGTTGGCTACCATGGAGCGCCATTCATTCATTGGGTGCCGTCTGCACATCGAAGGTTGGCTACCATGAAGCGTCATTCATTCATTGAATGCCGTCTCCACATCAAAGGTTGGCTACCATGGAGCGTCATTCATTCATTGGGTGCCGTCTCCACATCGAAGGTTGGCTACCATGGAGCGTCATTCATTCATTGAGTGCTGTCTCCACATCGAAGGTTGGCTACCATGGAGCGTCATTCATTCATTGAATGCCGTCTCCACATCGAAGGTTGGCTACCATGGAGCGTCATTCATTCATTGAATGCCGTCTCCACATCGAAGGTTGGCTACCATGGAGCGTCAATCAATCATTCGGTGCCGTCTCCACATCAAAGGTTGGCTACCATGAAGCGCCGTTATTCTCAGTCTCTTGTCTTGATAGTGCATGTTGTCAAAGGTTCACCTGACCATCTTTTGATCTGATCATTCCACTTTAGCATTGGTCTGCCTCATATATCTTGTAACCTCACATACAAAATGATCTTCAGTAATTGTTTGAAAGCAAAGTGTTTAGTTTCTATTGTTATTCTTGTTTTTGCTTCCTTTCTTTAATAGTTCATCTACCGCTTCAGAAAAATGTTCGAGTGACCTGATATACATTCCTTAACCACCCTAATGCATATGTAAGTTATACAAGAACATAAGGCACTATTCCTTAATTAATTCTACTCTTCTTTCACACTGATAATCTTTATGTAAGTTATACATGATATAAGGACATAAGGAACTATTCCTTAAATAATTTTACTCTTCATTCATACTGATAATCTTTATGTAAGTTATACAAGATATAAGGATATAAGGACATACGGAACTATTCCTTAATTAATTTTACTCTTCATTCATACTGATAATCTTTATGTAAGTTATACATGATATAAGGACATAAGGAACTATTCCTCAATTAATTTTACTTTTCAATAAGAGTAATCATATACGATTTTCTTCATAAATAAACAAGTCAAAATAGTATCTATTTCATCTGTTGCTGACTTGCTAGATCAACACTTTTAATTCGTATTTATTTTTAATTAGCAAAAAGTCGCCATATTCCAGATTATTTATTTTCTCTGTTAATGGCAAATCCTGTCATGTATGTCACTTGTAAATAAATCTATTCGGTTTATTTATTCAAATGGCCGGTGAGAGTATACTTTCCTGACACATTTATATTTGTCTCGTTTTCTCAGAATTATATGTTCCCGGTACGTTTTGGTTTTGTAATTTTCAAGGACACACGAGAATCATCATCATCATGTGGCATACCGATTGGCGTAGACAATCACACTCTACCTCAATTTACTGTCCTCAGTGCATGGTATCAACTGTGTTGTTGACTTTACAGAGCCACGATGCCAAGCTTCATTGTAACTTCTCTCCTTGTCACCTGCAATCTCTCTTTCCCTATACTTTATAGTTTGTACACAGTCAACTTTTCTCTTCTCATCTTGTATTCGATACATGCCAAATGTCTCTTTCTGAGTAGGGTGTTGTTTTTTTTTTTTTAGGAGCTCTCATTTCGTGTTGGCCTCTTTGAGAATTTTCTTGTTGGTCTTTTCAGCTGTCCAGGAAAATCACATCATTCTTCTGAGAAATCCCATATCTGTGCTTCTAATCATCTTTTCATTTGTTTGTCTACTGTCCATGATTCGCTTTCATTTGTCGGAACTGGCCCTATATATAAAAAAAAGTAAAGTGCCCCGTCACGCCAAGTGGCGTATAGGAAATATAGTGTTAGTGACCATAAATTTTACAGACCTTCGGCACATGGTTTTTGGGGTGATGTGGTCGGTATTACGCTCGTGCTGCTTCACTTTCCCAGAACAAAATCCGGTACCCATTAAAGGCTGGATGAACCCGGAAGCCGTCGGTTGGGATCGAACCCTATCTCTTGTTCTTCGTAGTCCAGTTCACTAACCACTGAGCTATCACGGGTCCGGAACTGACCCTATTTAGGACCGATGAACTCTCTTTCTCACTTCTATTGATATAGACCTGTTGAGTTTATTCCCGGAAGGTAATGTCAAGATAAACATATAGTTACCGTTGGTTAGGTTGGCTAGTGTTATTGACTTCATTGTGCATGACTTAACTTCATGAGTTGGGATGACCGATTCCTTTTCCTCCTAGCCTTTCTTTCCTTGGGAGAACTCAAAACAACTTTCCTCATCGACATTTGATGTTCGTGGCCGTTACGAAAGTAACCAACGGAAAGAACGCAGAACAAATGGCAACCTTTCTTT
Organism: Megaustenia siamemsis; assembly: GCA_032433765.1. Taxonomy (NCBI): domain Eukaryota; kingdom Metazoa; phylum Mollusca; class Gastropoda; order Stylommatophora; family Ariophantidae; genus Megaustenia; species Megaustenia siamemsis. Next base: position 57,683,594 of record JAVIAB010000091.1, read on the forward strand.
GGTTATTTGGTTATGGAAGGCCCCGGTATCACTGCAAACCAATTAAAATCCAAAATTGCTGAACCGCCCGTGCCTGCGTAATCATCCGAATCTCATCTCCCAAACAAAGAAAGGTAACTGTAGTCCTCATCATAGCAGTCTCAGCACACGCCAAAAGACATAAGGCGAAACCGCGCAGAAAGTGAACACAGCCAACCATTCTGTTGGCAACCCATTCTGGCTGTCTATGGTTCACTGGTCTATTATGTTGCTTGTGGATGTTTCAGTTTGATTTCAATATTTCCGTGTTTGGCCATTTTTTGGCCATGTAATGAGAAGAAAACCGCTGGAATATGTTGTGACAACTGGGAAAATTGAGGGACGAAGAGAGAGAGGGAAGCAAAAAGAAAAGATACCAGACAGCTTAAGAAAATGGTTTGGCAGAAGGTCAACAACAGAGATGATAAATAACTGTCGAGATCGAAAGTTGTGGAGAGACATGATCACCTAAGCCAGCAGGCTTGGTACTTGATGATGATGATGATGATTTACGTGTCTCTGTACAAGTATCTATCGCCCGGAAGGTTTCCTTACGTATTAAATATTTATTTATTCAATTATTTATTGTTACTTATTTATTATTATTATTATCAACCCCGCAATTTATTCTACCCATTCCTGCGTACATTACACATACTCATAATTCATGTAGCCTGCTGTTTACACACACTTATAATTCATGTAGCCTGCTGTTTACACACACTTATAATTCATGTAGCCTGCTGTTTACACACACTTATAATTCATGTAGCCTGCTGTTTACACACACTCATAATTCATGTAGCCTGCTGTTTACACACACTTATAAGAAGGTGGTTATATGATGGTCATGTAATGAGAAGAGACAACAAGACAAGAAGGTGGTCATATGAAGGCCATGTGATGAGAAGAGACAACAGGAGAAGAAGGTGGTTATGTGATGGACATGTGATGAGAAGAGACAAGAGAATATCAAAATAAGCACTCAAGTGGTGAATCAGAAGGTAAAAGAAATAGAAGTCGACTAAAAGAAACACCAACAAAAACAATGAGACGAAAGGCAACGACAGCGGGAATCCCTTACCAAGATTGAGCGGCGAGAACAACGATGTATGGCGAGATTCAACGCGGGCCCTATGCAAGGTTATGAGACTTGATAACAGAGATGTATGGCGAGATTCAACGCGGGCCCTATGCAAGGTTATGAGACTTGATAACAGAGATGTGTGGCGAGATGTCAACGCGGGCCCTATGCAAGGTTATGAGACCTGATAACAGAGATGTGTGGCGAGATGTCAACGCGGGCCCTATGCAAGGTTATGAGACCTGATAACAGAGATGTGTGGCGAGATGTCAACGCGGGCCCTATGCAAGGTTATGAGACCTGATAACAGAGATGTGTGGCGAGATGTCAACGCGGGCCCTATGCAAGGTTATGAGACCTGATAACAGAGATGTGTGGCGAGATGTCAACGCGGGCCCTATGCAAGGTTATGAGACCTGATAACAGAGATGTGTGGCGAGATTCAACGCGGGCCCTATGCAAGGTTATGAGACCTGATAACAGAGATGTGTGGCGAGATGTCAACGCGGGCCCTATGCAAGGTTATGAGACTTGATAACAGAGATGTGTGGCGAGATGTCAACGGGGGCCCTATGCAAGGTTATGAGACCTGATAACAGAGATGTGTGGCGAGATGTCAACGCGGGCCCTATGCAAGGTTATGAGACTTGATAACAGAGATGTGGGGCGAGATGTCAACGCGAGCCCTATACAAGGTTATGAGACTTGATAACAGAGATGTGGGGCGAGATGTCAACGCGGGCCCTATACAAGGTTATGAGACTTGATAACAGAGATGTGTGGCGAGTTGTCAACGCGGGCCCTATGCAAGTTTATGAGACTTGATAACAGAGATGTGTGGCGAGATGTCAACGCGGGCCCAATGCAAGGTTATGAGACTTGATAACAGAGATGTGTGGCGAGATGTCAACGCGGGCCCTATGCAAGGTTATGAGACTTGATAACAGAGATGTGTGGCGAGATGTCAACGCGGGCCCTATGCAAGGTTATGAGACTTGATAACAGAGATGTGTGTCGAGATGTCAACGCGGGCCCTATACAAGGTTATGAGACTTGATAACAGAGATGTATGGCGAGATTCAACGCGGGCCCTATACAAGGTTATAAGACTTGATAACAGACATGTGTGGCGAGATTCAACGCGGTCCCTATACAAGTTTATGAGACTTGATAACAGAGATGTGTGGCGAGATTCAACGCGGGCCCCATAAAAGTTTATGAGACTTGATAACAGAGATGTGTGTCGAGATGTCAACGCGGGCCCTATACAAGTTTATGAGACTTGATAACAGAGATGTGTGGCGAGATGTCAACGCGGGCCCTATACAAGGTTATGAGACTTGATAACAGAGATATGTGGCGAGATGTCAACGCGGGCCCTATACAAGGTTATGAGACTTGATAACAGAGATGTGTGGCGAGATGTCAATGTGGGCCCTATACAAGGTTATGAGACTTGATAACATGAGATGTGTGGCGAGATGTCAACGCGGGCCCTATGCACGTTTATGAGACTTGATAACAGAGATGTGTGGCGAGATTCAACGCGGGCCCTATGCAAGTTTATGAGACTTGATAACAGAGATGTGTGGCGAGATGTCAACGCGGGCCCTATACAAGTTTATGAGACTTGATAACAGAGATCATCGGAGACAGAGAGCCTAGAATTACCGCACTATGTGAAGGCTTGGCTGCGACATCACTTTGGATGAGATCATTTTGGGCACACAGGTCTCGCCTGGGGTCTAACGGACTGGGCAATAACGAGCGTGGAAAACGTGCGGCAGAATATGATCTAAAGGGGTATCTTATGATATGGTAAACGGCAGTTATACACGGTGAGTTTTACTCCATGAGTTATACAGGATGAGTTAAACACAATGAGTTAAACACGATGGGTTATACAGGATGAGTTATACACGATGAGTTTTACTCGATGAGTTATACACGGTGAGTTTTACTCGATGAGTTATACACGGTGAGTTTTACTCGATGAGTTATACACGGTGAGTTTTACTCGATGAGCTATACACGATGAGTTTTACTCGATGAGTGTTACTCGATGAGTTATACACGGTGTGTTTTACTCGATGAGTTATACACGGTGAGTTTTACTCGATGAGTTATACACGATGGGTTATACAAGGTGAGTTATATCGAGTAATCAATCAAATACCCTAATCAAATAGTTAAGCCCTTAACTTACGACTGACTCAGCAGGTCGGTAAGGGATAAATATTTTATGCTCAGAGAAATACACAGAAGATGGAGATAGATAAACATAAAGTAGCAACGATAAATATATGCGGGATAAAAAATAAAGTAGTCGAACTTATAGAAGAAATGACAAAAAGGAAAAGTAAATACTAGGATTAGCGGACACCAAAGTAAAAGGACAACAGATAAAGAAACACACATGAACTACGCGAAAATATTCTCAGGAGTCGACAACACAGAAAAAGCAACACACGGAGTAGGTTTTATCATCGACCCAGAACACGCAAAGAACATTCTAGAAATAAAATACCATTCAGAAAGAATTATCACAATTAAACTACTAGTAGACGATCGAAAAACAAATTACATTCAAATCTATGTCCCATGCAACAACAATGAAAGAGACAGCGAAGAATTCTACGACACATTGAATGAAATCATTAACAAGATTGACGAAAGCGACGACATGTTAGTGATGGGAGATTTTAATGGAAGGCTTGGGAAACGCAACAGTGATATCTTAGGACCCTTTGGTGATAAAACAGCTGAAATAAACGAAAATGGAAGCAGACTGCTGGAACTATGCAATCAAAATGATTTATTTATCACCAACACATTCTTCAAACACAGAGAGTCGCAAGTATACAACTGGTACAAATGGAATGATACAACATGCAGAAGCCAGATAGATTTTATAATAACAAAACAACAGAACAAGAAAAGAGTAACCGACAGTAGAGCAATACCAAATATTACAGATGATACGGGTCACAAGATGGTTATGATCACACTAAGACAGCCAAAAATAAAGAGAATATACGAAAACAAACAAAAGAAGCGAAAAGAACAGACAATAACAATAAAACAATTAAAACATCAAGAAACAAGGAAAACTCTAGAAGAAAAACTAACAGAGGAATTCAAGAACCTCCCTAACGAAGTATGCACAGTAGAAGAAGAGAGGAAACAGTTTAAGGAAACAGTAACAAACATCTCTAAAACAGTTTGTGGAACGAAGCTAAAAACAAGAGAAGGGAAAAAGAGCCTCCCGTGGTGGAACGAAACAATCAGAGAAGCAATTAAAGAAAAGAAGAAACTGTTTAAAAATTGAAGGGAGAACAAGAACCCAAAAAAATATGAAAAATATGCCTTTAGTTCGAAAAAGAGTTAAAATTTTGATCAAAGAAGCTAAGCAAAAGAATTGGACAAAATTCGGACAAAATATGATCAGGGACTTCAAGACAGCCACAAGAGATTTCTACAAAGCAGTAAAAGCCACAAGAGCGAGAAAAGAAAACCATGATCCTACTGAGCTGATAAATGACAAAGACGGACAGCCAATATCAAATAACCAATGTATGCAACAGAGATGGAAAAAATATTTTGAAGACCTGTTAAACATATCAACTACCACTAAGACAACAAAAACCACGCTAGAACTCACAAATACTGAACCCAACATCATGAAAGAGGAAATCGAAGAAGTAATCAAAAATGCACACCAAGTAATAAAGCAACGGGGATAGATAACATACCAATAGAAATAATAGCAGCAGCAGGTGAAACATGAGCGACATAGCTACACAGAATATTTAACACAGCATGGCACCAACAACAAGCCCCATTATTATCCTGGAATGTACGAGGGACATTCCATGTGTAGCAATGAGGTATCTTCTTGACTTTCCAACCATGGATGACAGAATCAAGATCTGGAGAGCACGAGCATACCTGAAGATTAGTGCAGATACAGAGCATCCATTGCACTACGTGCTCTACACAGAGAAAGGTGCCAGGCTAAAAAGAGGCAAATCATGGGTGGGCCGAGCAGAAGATGTCATCAAACAGGTCTGTGGGCTTAATAGAACAAAGAAGTATGTGTTAGCACTCGGAAAAATTGACAGACAAACAAACTCTGTGGGCTTACCAATATAAGCGTTGGCGAGGAGTGGATACCGGTGCCTACGTCATTCAAGGGGACTTTCTCGTGTATTGTCACACTCGAAAGGAAAAGTAGGGAACAGAACCTGGTCGTGGTTAATGCTGAGGTCAACGGTCTCATCTGCGATAACACCGATGAGAAAGATGCAGTCATATATACAGACGGATCTGTAAGAGGACACCAAAGAAGTGCATGGGCATTTACAGCACGCTCGGCAGGCAGAATAGTCAAGGAAGACAGTGGTGCATACGTCATGACCACGAGTAGCATGACAATGGAGGCGATGGCAGTGACCAAGGCATTCAAATGGTTAGTCACAAGACTACACCCACGCATGTATACTGAGTGATTCAATGAGCATGATAAAAAAAGTGGAGGCGGGCTCTGTACGCATGCAATGGGTAGAGTCGTTGCAGAAATCCGAAATACGTAAGGTCACCTGTGTCTATGTCCCTGGACATGCGGGAGTAAGGGGGAATGAAAGGGCGGACAGGTTGGCTAGCTGCGCTGTCGTTGAGGACGGTCAACCAATGGATCGGGCGGACATCATCAATGCCCTCCGAGATGTGGGAAGAGCACATGACTTCGACAAACACAGATCCACGTCACTTCTTCGGGTGAAAGAGATGGGAGTTAAGATGTGCACAGCCAGAAATGAGAAACTTAGTGGCCGTGTAAGAAGACTTATCAAACAACATAGAACTGGAGTCGTCAGTCCCTGGACACTGAGGGAATTGCTGAGGAGGTGATCTGAGCAACTATGGACATGTTCGGAGTGCAATGATGATGACCCGCAAATAACCCAATAACAAGCCCCAGAAGACTGGCAACAGGTAATCATCATACCAATATGGAAAAAGAAAGGTAGCAAAAGAGACTGCAATCAATATAGAGGTATATCTCTTCTCAGCCATGTAGGAAAGCTATACGCCAAAATCTTGGGAAAAAAATAATAGAATAGTAGACCAATAATAGAACTACAGTTAAGCGATTCTCAAATGGGGTTCCGAAAAAACAGAGGATGTACCGACGCACTAAAAAGTACCCCCCGTCACGCCGAGTGGCGTATAGGGAAATATGGTGTTAGTGACCCTATATTTTACAGACCTTCAGCACATGATTTTTGGGGTAATGTGGTCGGTATTACGCCCGTGCTGCTTTTACTTTCCCAGAAAAAATCCGGTACCCATTTAAGGCTGGGTGAACCCGGAGCCGTCGGTTTGGGATCGAACCCTACCCCTTGTCCGTAGTAGTCCAGTTCACTAACCACTGAGCTATCGCGGCTCCTAATATTTTTTAGGGAATTAGTAAAACCCAGGTGTCCTCGCCAGGATTACGAACCCCGGCTGTTGCCGTGGTAAGCCAACCGACCGACGCACTATTCACATTAAAACAGCTTGCAGAAAAAACGATAGAACACAATCAAAACTTATACATAGCCTTCATTGACCAGGAAAAAGCATTCGACAGAGTAAACAGAGAACAACTATGGGAGATACTAACAACATACAGAGTAAGCCAACATCTAACCAACCTTATTAAAAGTCTCTAGATCAACAACAGCTGCAGGGTCAGAACAGCAGCAGGCTACACAGACCACTTCGAAGTTAGATCAGGTGTAAGACAGGGGTGCTTACTATTCCCCCTAATGTTTGTTACATAAATGGACCATATATGCAAGCCAACCCATCAGAGGCAGAGATCAACGAGCTTTTATTTGCAGACGACCAGGCACTAATACATGAAACAATAGAAGACCTACAAGAACACTTAAACAAACTCAACATCTCAGGCACAAAATACAACATGAAGATCAACATCAATAACACAGAAGTCGTGAATGTCGCCAAAAATAAACAGAACATCAACATAACTATAGAAGGCAGACAACTTAAACAAGTAGAGGAATTTAAATACATAGGAAGTCTAATGACAAACGATAATTCTCAAACAGCAGAGATAGAATCAAGATGCAACAAAGTTTGTCAAATCATTGGACAGTTATCACCATTATTGTCAAACAAGGAAATAACTCTAGAGGCAAAACGAGCACTATACAATACAATCTTCATCCCAACGTTGTGCTACCAATGCCAGACCTGGGCCCTAGATGCAAGAGCAATAAAAAAAGTATCCTCTACAGAGATGAAATGTGTTAGACGAATGAGAGGAAACTTTCTGAGAGACAAGATCAGAAATGGAGAACTGAGAAAAAAGCTAGGAATAGCCCCCGCCATAGACTATATAAGGAAACAACAGATACAATGGTTTGGCCACGTGACAAGGCAGAAAGAACAAAACACAAGACAACGAGCCTTCAACAAACGTTGTAAGAACACCAGACCCAAGGGTCGACCACGAAAAAGATGGGTCGATAGAATATTAGAAGCACTAGGAAACATAACAGCAGCAGAGGCGAACAGAAGAGCAAAAGACCGTAAATTATATCTCCCCTCGACGCTGAAAGGCAGATGAGGAAGGAAAGAAGAGGAAGAAAAAAGAAAAATCAAATACCGTGCCTAATGGTGTAAAAATGAAAATATATTATGCAACAAATCTATGTCAATCGAAATGAGAAAGAGAGTTCTTCGGTGCTATATAGAACCAATTCTGACCTATGTAAGCGAATCATGGACAGTAGACAAACAAATGAAAAGACGATTAGAGGCCACATAGATGGGATTTCTCAGAAGAATTTTGGAAGTTCCCTGGACAGCTAAAAAGACCAATGAGGAAGTTCTTAAAGAGGCCAACACAAAAAGGCAGCTCTTAAAAAACATCAGAAAGAAACAATCAACATTTTTCGGGAACATCATGAGAAGAGGAAAGTTGGAATATTTGGTTACAACTTGCAAAATCCAAGACTAACATGGACGAGTAACATCAAAAGATGGACAAGTCAGCCTATGGCAATCTGCACAATCAAAGCAAGAGACAGAGCAAGTGTTATGGCGCTCCTTGGTTGCCAACCTTCGATGCGGAGACGGCACTCAATGATGATGAACTTGCAAAATAAAAGGAAAGAGAGATCGCGGACGCCAAAGGGAGAAAATACTGGATAGCTTGATATCATGGCATGGAAAACAGTCAACAACAGAACTGATACGATGCACTGTAGATAGAAGATTGTGGAAGGACGTGATCGCCTACGCCAACCGGTATGGCACATGATGATGATTGGCGTAGGCGATCATGTTTCTTCACAACTTTCGATCTCGACATTTATTTTTCATTTATGTTGTTGACCTTCTGTCAAGCCTTTCTCTTAAGCTGCCTTGTATCTTTTCTCTTTTATATCCTATTTATCTTTCTTTCTCAATTTTTCCGAGCCGCCATAGCTCAGTGGTTAGTGAACTGGACTACAAAGGACAAGGGGTAGGGTTCGATCCCAAACGAGGGCTTCCGGGTTCACCCAGTCTTAAATGGGTACCGGGTTTTTTTCTGGGAAAGTAAAGCATCACGGGCGTACACGGGACCACATTACCCCAAAAATCATGTGCTGAAGGTCTGTAAAATATAGGGTCACTAATACCATATTTCCCTATACGCCACTTATCGTGACGGGGGTACTTTACTTTTTTTTTACCTCAATTTTCCCAGTTATTACAGTGTATTCCATCTATTCCCTGAGTTATAGAGGATGAGATAAACAAAACCGAATAATTTCGTCACTAATGTTAAGAGAGAGTCACAAACTGACACTTTTGAACTGATGCCATGAACTCTGACATTTGTCATGAAACAACGGAACAATGGTTCCAAATGTTTGCCTGATCTTATCCTGCTCAAATAAATATTTTAGATACTTCTTTTTTATTGATGATTGTGGTCTTATATCTATTCTTTGTTTCACTTCCAGCTGTTGCAACTTCTCGTCAAGTGTCTCACTTTATCTTGCACCTGTTTTATTGTTATGGTCGAGAGGTCTATGTCATCAGTAAAGTCTAGTTCATCAAGTTTCTTGGTGGCCACTGAAATGTTAACATTTATCTTTAACAAAATATTTGGTATTTTTCTTCCATTACCACCTCCTCTTTTTTTCTAATCCATTCTTAACCATCTCTTCTTCCTCTTCGTATTTTAACTTCCTGACACACCTTCCAGAATCTGTGTGATATATAGTTTCCTGCCTTTATCTTTTCTGCTTGCCTCTTCAGATATATGTTTTCTAGTTTCTTTTAAAGAGTGCATCTCTTATTTGGTTCGTATCACAAAGTTACAAGGCTTGTCCGTGTGGTTTACTGGGGCCCTGACTCCTGTGAGGGAAGCTCGTCCGTGTGGCTACTGGGGCCCTGACTCCTGTGAGGGAAGACTAATATAGCTACTGTCACCTACAACAGATGTCGTAAGAGATGACTAATGACATTTAGTGGACAAGATCTTTGCTGGTGTTTCGGAGTTGAATATATATATATATATATATATATATATATATATATATATATATATATATATATATATATATATATATAACATATATCTGAGCTGATGCCATTTTCAGTGCTTTTCTCGCTAGCTTGTTCTGCTTCATTTTGGGTAACGTGCTGAGTAGGGGATCACAATGTAATTGTCCTTTGTGCAATGAAGATGATCTGTCGACTAAACTTATCTAAACTAATCTAACCTTATCTAAACTAATCTAAACTTATCTAGACTAATCGAAACTTATATAAGCTAATCTAATCTAAACTTTTCTAAACTAATCTAAACTTATCTAAATTAATCTAAAAGTTCGCAAAAGGGCACATCAAGCAATGCGAATACATCGTGATATTTTGACTATTATGAATAAGCGGAAAATGAATATTATGAATAAGCTGAAATGGTTTAACCACGTGTGTGGGTTGCTTGGCCTGGGAAAAATATCATTGTATAAGGAAGTGTTAAAGCAGGGAGAACTATTGAAAGAGATGGGAAGATAGGATGAAAGAATGAAGAAACTTTGCAGACAGAGGGAACTAGTGAAGATTGAGAGAAATGGTAAAGATGGAACATGTCCCGACGACCACCGGGGTAATGAGAAGAAGAAGAAGAAAGAAGTCACAATAATATTCTGGACTTTGATTTGTTTATGTTTAGTACTTTAATATGGAGATCAGAGTCGATAATGCATTGGGCTCCATATCAGGAGAGCAAAGGTTTGAAACCCGGTAGCGTCAATATTTTTTTTCTATTGGGGGGGGAGTGGAGGGGAGGTGGTGAAATAAACCCCCCCCCTCGAAAACACCTCGCAGTGACTGCACTGAACAAGCGGCCTTTATTCTCCGGTCTCTATATTAAAGCAGACCGCAGTAATGGGAAAATGTCTTAAGGATAGTTTTGTTTAAATATATAATATTCTCGAAACGTTTGTTGATTGCTCGATGTGTTCGTTATTTCATCCTTATCATGTCACCAAGCCATTTTATTTGTTGCTTCATTAAGTATTCCTTAGCAGGCATTTTTCATTACATATTTTTTTTTCATTTTTTTTTCAATTCGGACCTTATCTCTCAAGGCGTTTCCTGTCATGCGCCTAAAAGATTTGATTACGTCAGTGGTCATGTTTCCGATTGTTCTTCAGTCCAAGGTTCAGAGCAGGCACTGGTAGCACGCCGTTGGGATGAAGTTAGTCTTTTGTATTTACTGCACACAGAACACATATGCAGGTGTTGAGTCCTTACTAACAGATTATGCAAGATATACAAACAGATACAAACAATTTCTCTAGCTTGCTGGTTATACAGACTTTTGATTCACAACAGTACCAAGGGTGAAAACAGGCAGTAACTCCTATCTGGACACTGTGGCAAGATATGTGAATCAGAACTAACCAAGACCAACAACACCTTCATTGGCCTGGTAACATTAATCAAGTTGTCCAAGCAGATACTGGTCAAAGAGGGAAGACAATCTGCAGAAATGCCTTGCTGTAGTCGGATATACTGAACTGAACGACGCAGAATGCTGCAGTCTGCTTTCATTGACAACATAAGGCATCAACGCCAACGACATTTTCTTGTGAGACCAGCAATGACAAGGAACACCCTCAGGTGCATCAACGACAATGACATTTTCTTGTGAGACTAGCAATGACAAGGAACACCCTCAGGTGCATCAACGACAATGACATTTTCTTGTGAGACCAGCAATGACAAGGAACACCCTCAGGTGCATCAACGACAATGACATTTTCTTGTGAGACCAGCAATGACAAGGAACACCCTCAGGTGCATCAACGCCAACGACATTTTCTTGTGAGACCAGCAATGACAAGGAACACCCTCAGGTGCATCAACGACAATGACATTTTCTTGTGAGACCAGCAATGACAAGGAACACCCTCAGGTGCATCAACGACAATGACATTTTCTTGTGAGACTAGCAATGACAAGGAACACCCTCAGGTGCATCAACGCCAGTGACATTTTCTTGTGAGACTAGCAATGACAAGGAACACCCTCAGGTGCATCAACGACAATGACATTTTCTTGTGAGACTAGCAATGACAAGGAACACCCTCAGGTGCATCAACGACAATGACATTTTCTTGTGAGACTAGCAATGACAAGGAACACCCTCAGGTGCATCAACGACAATGACATTTTCTTGTGAGACTAGCAATGACAAGGAACACCCTCAGGTGCATCAACGCCAGTGACATTTTCTTGTGAGACTAGCAATGACAAGGAACACCCTCAGGTGCATCAACGACAATGACATTTTCTTGTGAGACTAGCAATGACAAGGAACACCCTCAGGTGCATCAACGACAATGACATTTTCTTGTGAGACTAGCAATGACAAGGAACACCCTCAGGTGCATCAACGCCAGTGACATTTTCTTGTGAGACTAGCAATGACAAGGAACACCCTCAGGTGCATCAACGACAATGACATTTTCTTGTGAGACTAGCAATGACAAGGAACACCCTCAGGTGCATCAACGCCAGTGACATTTTCTTGTGAGACTAGCAATGACAAGGAACACCCTCAGGTGCATCAACGCCAGTGACATTTTCTTGTGAGACTAGCAATGACAAGGAACACCCTCAGGTGCATCAACGACAATGACATTTTCTTGTGAGACTAGCAATGACAAGGAACACCCTCAGGTGCATCAACGACAATGACATTTTCTTGTGAGACTAGCAATGACAAGGAACACCCTCAGGTGCATCAACGAAATTGTCCGCATCCGTGAGACTGTCTATTTTGTAGAGCCCCATAACTGACTCTCATCAACAACTCTTAAGTGAAGAATAACAGGGAGACTTCAACATACAATTCATCATTTTATTCTGCAACTCAGCAAATTATGAACTTAAAGAAAGGAGTAAATCGGGATTATGTTCTGTCTTCAATCTTGTACAATCATTACACGGAGCAGATCTTCATAGACATGATGGAAATACCAGACTCAGACATCAAAGGGTGCATAATTAATAACAAAGATATGCAGCTCATATTGTACAACTGGCAGAATGCTCAGAGGAACAAGAACAAATAGTCAAACAACACAGAGATTATGTAGTGGTTATGTATTGGCACAATGACAGAAAACTGAGATAATATAAAAACCTGCAAGTAAACAACAAGATATAGACTTCGACATGTAATTTGCTACGTCTTCTCGTTAGCCTCATTTTGTCATGAGTTTAGCGTATAAAGAGTACGGTCTTGATTTCCGGCATATTGGAGTCCTTTGGTCAGCACTATGGCAAGTGTTCTTTTTTTCCCATGAATAAATATCCGGTGCCCATTTCTGGACTGGATGAACCTAGAAGCAGATGGGTTAGTAGAATGGACTGTAGCACTTGTCAACAGCTCATTAATCGCATGTTTGCTTGCAGACGCCAGCTTTCAACTCTTAACGAATTTCGCGTCAATATAATTGTGTCGCATTTTTCACATCAGCAGCCGTGTGTGCTCAGGTATCTCTCACCGTACAGTCACATATTCACTGACTTCAAAGATGACTCATTTTTATTTTAAATTGAGAATTTTTGGTTGTTTGTTTTAATTTCGATATGTGGATTACATGAGAAAAGTGACCGAAAAAGTGTTTTTAACGGATATATATATATATATATATATATTAAGTTGTGTAAATTGTTCTATTCAAGGAGACGGATAAGATCAGATAAGTACTTTTAAAAATGTAACCATCTAAAAATGCATAGACATACCGTACAACATCGCATGTAACACCTAGCGATCTAGCACTTGAGGAAACATCTCCGGGCTACCCCCCAACGTGTGTTTTTTAAGTTAAGCCCTAAACTTACGACAGACTCAGCAGGTCGGTATAGGATAAACTTTATGCTCAAAGAAATCACAGGAAGTGGAGACAGACCATAAATACAAAATAGAAACCATCAATATATGTGAAATAAAAAACAAAGAAATTGAACTTATACAAGAAATGATATCTTTCAATCTCAACGTTATGTCACTTATAGGACCTTATGGAACAATAAGATAAATATCATGTACTAAGATAAATAGTGTTAGACGAATGACAGGAAATAGCCTGAGAGATAAGATCAGAAATGAAGAACTGAGAAAAACAGCTAGGGATAACCCCCGCCATAGAATATATTAAGAAATAACAGATAAAATGGTTTGGCCACGTGACAAGGCAGAAAGATCAAAACACAACACAACGAGCCTTCAACAAACGTTGCGAGAACACTAGACCCAAGGGTCGACCATGAAAAAGATGGATTGACGGAATATTAGAAGCACTAGGAAACATAACAGCAGCAGAGGCAAACAGAAGAGCAAAAGACCGCAAATTATATCCCCCCCTCCCCCCTCGATGCTGAAAGGCAAATGAGGAAAGAGAGAAGAAGAGGAAGATTGAGAGTGTTGAAGTTTGTGGTAGATTTATTCCTCTCATTGTTATCCAGGGAGTTGCATGTTTGATCTACTCTTTGCGATTTGCAAATGTTTACAAGGTTTCTTGAACGAGGGCAACGTGTACGCTGGACATCTTGTTTCTTCTCGTTAATCGAGAAGGCGAGACACCGGATCTTACTGAGCATAGACCAGGGAGAGGTAACGTGACGAAGAAACCACAGATTCGAAGAGAAAGATTTCTACAGTTTGTGACAGGATTTGAGTCCAGGACCGTGTTGCCCACAAACTGACGTCTTACCTCCAGCCTTGAATTACGATACCATCGTAAAAATTACCACTCTCAAAATATAAATTGCTGAAATTTGACAGTTTGCTGCGGGCAAACATTCCCCCTTTCCCTTTATCTTCCTAACTACTTCTTCCAGTGACCCCTGAGTTTTGAATTTGTTTCCTTTGACGTTGGTTTTTTTGCCCCAGTGCGTCAGAAAAATGTACGACAGTATCGTAGAAAGGGGGCTTTTATTTTTTTATAATAAATTTCGCAAATTTTCGAGAAATTCGTTCCCCCCACCCCTTTTTTTACCTTGTGATGGGGGAGGGGGGGGGAATCTCCTCGACCATCGGTGATACAACAAAAAAACATTTTTCAACACGGACCCCGAAGAATGCATTGGGGGAGCTGAACATACGGGATGAACATACGCGATGAACATACGGGATGAACATACTGGATGAACATACGGGATGAACATACGGGATGAACATACGGGATGAACATACGGTGGATGGCCGCCCTGTGAATAAATAAACGTCACTTCTTCTCCTGCCCCGGGGTGGGGGGGCGCCCTGTGGTCAGATTTAATGCTAAATATTAAGCGCAAGCCAGAACACGATCAGCACATGTGATTGATGTGTGTTTCATTGGGTAAATACACAGCTATGTTGCAAATGTTCAAAGAACATGCGATTTTGTGAACTCGAAAGTAATAATTAATTGGTGGTAAATTTGAGATATCGTAAAAACGTGACCCACAGATCGAAATAGTAATCTAGGATTTTCAAAAAGCCAGTCCCCTTTATGACTATACAATTCCAAGTTTTAAGTACCAAATGATATCATATAGCCATGTTTGTAAGCCTTTTGGCTATAAGCAAAGTTATCAAACATGTAGATCAAAGTGATTGCTGAACATGAGGGAAAATTGTCTTTTCAATATATATATATATGTGTGTATGTATGTATGTATGTATGTATGTATGTATGTATGTATGTATGTATGCATGTACGTATGTATGTATGTATGTATGTACGTATATATGTATGTATGTATGTATGCATGTACGTACGTATGTTTGTATGTATGTGTGCATGTACGTACGTATGTTTGTATGTATGTATGCATGCATGTATGTATGTATGTGTGTATATGTATGTATGTATGTATATGTATGTATTTATGTATGTATATACGTATGTATATATGTATGTATATACGTATGTATATATGTATGTGTGTATGTGTGTATGTGTGTATGTATATATGTATGTATATATGTATGTATATATGTATGTATATATGTATGTATATATGTATGTATGTGTCAATGCATGTATATATGTATGTGTGTATGTATATATGTATGTATATATGTATATATGTATGTATATATGTATGTATGTATATGTCGATGTATGTATATATATATATGTATGTATTTATGTATTTAAGTATACAAGAGACTTTGTACCGCCTGGTTTGTTGACTCAACATTGCAGCATAATTAAAATGAAATATAAAGAGCATGTTCCTTCTATGAGGTGGACATTATTGAAGAAATGATTATTTTGAGCTCGAATCCACCCAATGGGGATGAAAATTGTCACCACGTGGTGCAGCAAACACCTAAATATATAGTAACGCTCAACCCAAATCGCTGAACAGAAAATATAAAGCGGTGCGGTGTATACCCTCATGCAGGCAGCAAGAAAAGGTTTTATTTCTGAAAATCTAACACGAAGATGAAAGGCTGATAAGACCGATTTAAGTCAAGTAAAGAGCCATGTCACGTCAAGTGGCGTTTAGGAAATAGCGTGTTAGTAGTCCATACATTTTATAGACCTTCGGTACATGAATTTTCGATCACAATTTCCGATCTCGACAGTTATTCATCATTTCTGTTGTTGACATTCTGCCAAGCCATTCTCTTAAGCTGTCTGGTATTTTTTCTCTTTGCTTTCTTCTATCTCTTCGTACCTTAATTTTCCCAGTTTTTATAATATATTCCAGTTGTTCTCTTCTCATTACATGGCCAAAAAATGATGATTGTTTCTACCTAATATTGAAAATTAGCTCTCTTTTTTCTTTGGCCTCTTACTGAATGTTTCCATTACTCTTCTTAGCTGTCCATGCATGGTATTCTAAACAGTCTTCTGTAAAACCACGTTTCTACCCCACTGCCTTGTGGGTGAAACATTGTATTCAAAGGGTAGCGGAACCAACCGTAAACAAACCGACGGAAGGCAACAGAAAACCACCGTCGTAACTTTTTTGTACAATCATGAATCGCTCTTGAGACACAAAAATGTCATATAGTATATGTATCTGAGAGTATATGTTGTTGCCATAATAATATGACATTTTTGTTATTAAAATCTAACCTTAGAAAGATGAAAATGGGCACCGTGGAGTATTACGTTTTAGAGAAGTTAAAAAGTACAATTTAAAAAAAAAAATATTGGAGATTGTCGTCTTCCTACATAACGTAGCGCATAATAAGAAGGAATTTAGTCTTCTTCTTCTTCTTCTTTCTTTCCTCATCTGCCTTTCAGCGTCGAGGGGAGATATAATTTGCGGTCTTTTGCTCGTCTGTTCGCCTCTACTGCTGTTATGTTTCCTAGTGCATCTAATATTCCATCAATCCATCTTTTTCGTGGTCGACCCTTGGGTCTGGTATTCTCACAACGTTTATTGAAGGCTCGTTGTGTTGTGTTTTGATCTTTCTGCCTTGTCACGTGGCCAAACCATTTTATCTGTTGTTTCTTTATATATTCTATGGCGGGTCTGAAATAGAACCCTAGAAGGATGAAAGTAGGTCAAAGTGGTTTTAATCTATACTTTTAAAGCATCAAGTTGAGTGTGCATTATGAATGTTACTCTCATCACATTCTGTATAAGTGAACCTCTGCCTCTAACCAGATCTCCGATTTCTCTCTTGACAAGTTCAATGCCACATTTTAGCGAACGACAAAAACCCACAAGTATAATAAAATATTATTTGGTTTTTTTAAACTGCGTATAAAACCAACTTGTTTAGAATTTCTAAAACAGATTGATAATGAGCACTTTGTGTTGTTATATTCTTTACCTTCTTCTTCTACCTTTCAGCTTCCTGTGGAGCATAGGTCTTCAATAAACACATTCCAAGCCATACTGTTTGTTGCCATTCATTTGAAATCACTCCTTGTCTTCCCCATCATCTTCATCTCTGCTTCTGTCTGTCTTCTCAAAGAATTTCTTGGTCTTCCTCTTTGTCTTTTCCCCTGGGGATTCCAAAACAGGGCCTGTTGTGTAATACTCTCAGTTGGCTTCCGCAGTGTGTGTCCTATCTAGCGCCATCGTCTTCGCTGTATCTCTTTATCCACTGGTATTTGACTGGTACATTTCCATAATTCTATGTTAGTGATTTTGTCCTGCCATTTCCATCCTTTTATTCAGCGTAAACATCCATTAATCGAAGCCTGTATCTTCATGATTGTCAATTCTTTGCCTATACAAGAATATTTGTCCTAACGTATCACTCACTTAATTCCTGATCGTCATTGTGTCTATACCACTTCTATCTATTGTCTTTTTGAGCCAAGGACTTAACAAAGATAAGGTAGAAAGTCTAGACTTCCTACGATCTTTGCTATTAAGTTTCAAAATTTGCTCAGGACAGACAACGCCTCTCAAACTCGTCAAGGGAGTTGATGCCTGTTTTGTTGCCTCTCGCCTGTGTTTTGTGTGTGCGTGTTTCTCCAGTTCGATCTCTTTTTCTGTTATTAGCTGGTTCCCATTTGAAGGATTGCTTTTAGATTCTTTTGTTGTCTCTTCTCATCACATGACCAACATCTGACCACCTTCTTGTTTTGATTATAGATGATTATCTTGGATACATTATCACTTCTTTTATTCCTGAACTAGGTTTGAACTCCTTCCATGATAATCGAAGTATTTGCTTGAGACATTTGGTTGTGAATGTGTCTATTTGATTAGTTGGTGCTGAACCACGTAACATAGACAAATGCTATCCAGAGACAATATAATCTACAATGTAATACTGCAATGTAATACTACAATGTAATATTAAAATGTAATACTATAATGTAATACTGCAATGCAATACAATAATGTAATAATACAATGTAATCATCATGTGCCATACCGGTTGGCGTAGGCGATCATGTCCCTCCACAATCTTCTATCTACAGTGCATCGTATCAGTTCTGTTGTTGACAGTTTTCCATGCCATGACACCAAGCTATCCAGAATTTTCTCTCTTTGTCGCCCGCGATCTCTCTTTCCTTTTATTTTGCCAGTTGTAATAAAGTATTACAACTTTCCTCTTCTCATGATGTGCCCGAAAAATGTTGATTGCTTCTTTCTGGTGTTTTTTAAGAGCTCCCTTTTTGTGTTGGCCTCTTTAAGAATTTCCTCATTGGTCTTTTTAGCTGTCCAGGGAACTTTCAACATTCTTCTGAGAAATTCCATCTCTATGGCCTCTAATCGTCTTTTCATTTGTTTGTCTACTGTCCATGATTCGCTTCCATAGGTCAGAATTGGTTCTATATAGCACCGATGAACTCTCTTTCTCATTTTTATTGACATAGATTTGTTGCATAAGATATTTTTCATTTTCTGAAATGCCATTTTGGCCTGAGCTATTCTGTCTTTTATTTCTGTGGTGCATCTCCCATCTGATGTTATTATTGTGCCCAAGTATTTGAAACGTTGCACTTGTTTCAGAATTGTCTCGTTTATTTTTATGCTGTAATACAATGTAATACTGTAATAAAATACTGTAATGTAACACTACAGTGTAATAATACAATGTAATGCTGATGTAATACTATAATGTAATACTTCATTGTAATACTGCAACACTACAATGTAATAATACAATGTAATACTGTAATGTAATACTACAATATAATCTATCTATCTATTGTCCTTTCGAGCCGGAGACGGCAAATAGGGCAGAACCACAATCTTAAAAACAGAAACCTTGCGTGCCAAAATGGCACATATTGCAGAGATCACTGCTTCCAAAATCTATGGCTGTTTCCATAACAATACTTTTTACAATGACAGCTTGTCAAACCATCGATCAACCTCCTTAGTCGCCTCTTACGACATGCCTGGAAGGTCACAGTGTCACTATTCTTTACCTCCCTCATGAGGCCCAGGTAACACACAGGAATAATATAATGCTGTTATGTAATACTACAATGTAATACTCTAATGTAATACTGCAATGTGATACTGTAATATAATACTGTAATGTAATCCTACAATGTAATACTGCAATGTAATAATGTAATATAATACTATAATGTAATACTGTAATATAACACTGTAATATAATACTGTAATGTAATCATACAATGTAATACTGCAATGTAATACTATAATATAATATTGTAATATAACACTGTAATATAATACGGTAATGTAATACTACAATCTGCACCATCAAAGCAAGAGACAGATCAGAATGGCGCTCCATGTTAGCCAACCTTCGTTGCGGAGACGGCACTC
Source organism: Megaustenia siamemsis (assembly GCA_032433765.1). Lineage (NCBI taxonomy): Eukaryota > Metazoa > Mollusca > Gastropoda > Stylommatophora > Ariophantidae > Megaustenia > Megaustenia siamemsis. The sequence continues at coordinate 57,703,494 of JAVIAB010000091.1, forward strand.
AATGATAATGATGATGAATGTAATACTGTAATGTAATACTGCAATATAATACTGTAACGTAATAGTGTAAAATAACAGTGTAATGTAATAGTCTGAGGTTGAACGAGTCGAGCACCACCAAGAAGAAGACAAAAGCACAAACGTCACCAGTCATATTTTTATTATTAGTTTTTAAATTGTAACCCCATACTGGAAACAAATAAACAAAATAACGCTAATCACAAAGCAGGGGTCAAGGCAAGTAAATGCATAGAAATGCGAAGCTAGAGTAAAGCTGATTGTAAAGGAGAAATGAAAAAATAGAAAAATATGGTATCGTTAAAGATTTACGTAATTAGTGGACGATACAAGTTTGAACGACGTTTCGACTAAATAGGCTTTCAGCAAGAACAACACACACACACAGCCACACACACACAGACACACACACACACACACACACAGATATGGAAGTAAATACAATTAGCCCTACATAGCTGACTAATAATGAAGTGTTTTGTTTTAGATACTTCATTATTAGTTAGCTATGTGGGGCTAATGTTATTTACTTACATATGACTGTGGTGAGTGTTGTTTATTGTCTATTGAGCCGAAATGTTTTTTCAAAATTGTGTCGTCAATTTACTACGTAACGTTTTAACTATACTATTTTCTTTTCTATTTCTTTCCATTTCTTTTCTATTTCCATTTCTCCTAGTCACAAATAAACGTAACCACAGGTAAACACCTATCTCAGGTAAGCATTTATGTACAATCTTAAACAACTCCCAGCGTCAAACAGATTTAGCTTTCCCATATCATGGTCGTAGCCGTTATCCGTGACAATTTTGAAACAATTTCATCTAGCGCATGGCATCAAATACAAACACAGAAACAAAAATCCCCAGCTGTGTACTCTACAGAATATAGGATCTTCAGAAGCCTTTGGACGTTCCAGTCGTTAAAAGAATGAATCAACTCCGACCAGGCCCATCAATATGTTACAAGTAATAACGTGATCATATCTTTATGACCATGTACTCACTTTTTTGTAAAGTGGGAAGAACTACGCCAATACTCATCTTCTAAAGGTCTTTCAGTCCAACTGAAGTCTGAGTGAACCATGATTCTAACTACTGGAGACCCAGTACTTTCCCAAACAATATCGAAACCCTTGGGCCCATCTGATATGTCTCCTCATGAAAAGCATAAAATACCAGAACTTAAGGAAAATATAACAGGAATCATGAAAAAAAGCACTCAATCAGTCACAGAAAGAAAACACATATCAGAAAAACACATACACGATACCTACCCACAGGACTCTTGGTCCCATATATCTAAGATGGCTCTGCTACAGGTGCCACCAGAAATGGAGGGGGAGGTGTGTTCTTGACGCTGAATAATCAGGACGAGATCACCAAGTCAATAGCTACTGGAAAATTCTCAAACAACTTTAAAGCAGAAACTGAGGCCACCAGAGATGCTGCAAAACTGGCTACTTAACACAAAAATAACATGCACAATAAATTGGTGATTCTGACTGATGCACTGTCAGTACTATCAGCTCTAAAAAGCCCCAAGAATAATGAACTAGATGATTTGAGAACAACTCTGGACCAACTATGCAATAACTTACCGAGAGTAGTCATTCAGTGGATACCATCACACTGTAATATACACGGGAACGAACGCGCAGACAAGTTAGCTAAAGATGGAGGGAGATTACCACAAGAGAACCATCCGCTCAGTTATGATGAAGCCAAATCCATCCTCAAAGGTCAGTTCCATGAAAAATGGAAACGAGAACACCCAAAGCAAAACGAGAGTGACGGATACCACCAACTATCAAGGAGGGATCAAGTCATCATACTTCGCCTACGCACTGGTCACATCATCATCATCATCATCGTGTGCCCTCTCCGCAAGGTTGGCTACCATGGATCGCCATTCTACTCTGTTTCTTGCTTTGATGGTGCAGGCTGACATAGATTGACTTGTCCATCTTTTGATGTTACTCGTCCATGTTAGTCTTGGTCTGCCTCTGCCTCTTTTGCCTTGTATTTTTCCTTCCAATATTACTTTTAGTAGGCTGTTGTCCCTAGGTCCCTACGCACTGGCCACAATAGAATGAGAAATCACATGTTCACCAAATTCAAAATAGGTACAACCAGCCTATGTCACCGTACACTGGACAATATGACAAAAAAACATGTTCTACAGGATTGCCCCCAGTATACAGACCTGAGAAGAGCAATGTGGTCCACACCCACCTCCCTGACAGAGAAACTATATGGGGCAATCGAATCGCTTAAACAGACAGCTGACTTCATGAGAGTGTCTGGAATCCTACTCTGATTGAGTCTTGATCGCAGAGAGAGAGAGAGAGAGAGAGAGAGAGAGAGAACCATGATTCGGCTGCGGGGTCAATGTTTACGTAAAACACCATAGGCATTTGAAGATTGAAAAGAAAAGGCGTATGCCACTGTCTGGGTAATTTTTAAAATGAACAAGGAAAATCCATGTAATAGTCAAAGCCATTACTCTTATTTTTTTTTTGATTTTTTTTTTTTTTTGCATTTACTCTGAGCGAAGGTCGTAAAGGTGGTGGTGGTGGTGGTGGTGGGGGGGGGGCTTTCGTTACAAAGTTCGTGTGCTGTGCTGAGTTCGTTCTGTGCTGTCGTTACATTGACAGGAGTTGTAATGAAGATTGTTGTAATGATGATTGTTGTAATGAAGATTGTTGTAATGAAGATTGTTGTAATGATGGTTGTAAGATTAAGAAAAAAGCAAAGACGGCAATGAGGTCTTGCACATACAAACATTTATCATAATCACGCATCAGTTGTTCGTAAACATATATGTAAACAAAAATACATTTACTTGATATACTGCCAATTCTGAGATACACATCTTCCTTGACATTCTCATATTTGAGGAGTTAGACATTTATGCACCCTGCCTTTATAGGAAAGCAATCGTAGATTACAACTACAGCAACTACAGCTAAAATCTTTGTTTTTTTTTAAAGAAATCTGTGTTGGCAAGAATAATCTTTTCTCGGAATTACAAAGGTGACAATACTGTAGTACAGGTTTTGTATTTTCTTGCAACTTTCCACAAAAAACGGAATTCAGCTCCTCTAGCATGTTAGTTCCTGTACATATGTTGTCAGAGTCTGCTATGTCTCTTCTCAGTGGTAAGATTGTTGTGTGTCCTTTTTTTGAAACTAGAATGACAGCGTCATCATTGCGATAGGACAGGTGTGTTGCTCGTCTTCTTCGTTAGCTCTCACCATTTAAGTGGGCGTGGATGCGCTGTATCGCAAGTTGACAGCAAAGCCGCGATTTCTGCGCCATTCAGCCCGATATATCCGACTTCTGTATGGATAAACTTGTTTAACGACTTGTTCATGGCAGCGATCATTCTGACCTACTCTTTTCAACTTTAAACTGCCATTAGTTATTTAACGTGCGCGAGTTCACACGGGGCCTCCCTGTTTTTCGCTATTAAACTAGAGGGTTTGGCACAGAATCTCACTACCCAAAGACCCGAGAAAGGTAAGGTCATGAAAAAAACTGGGGATACGATATGAAAAAATTCCCCCTCCCCCCGCCTTTTGTAGGATTCGAATCAGGATACATTCTTGTCCCTAGGTTTACGCCCTATCTGTAGACAACCCAGTCCCTGTCATGGGTGTACTTTTTATCATTTCTCGTGTACTTTATATTTTACGAAAGTCTTCATAGCTTCGCATGTGATAGTATATAGACTATTAGAGAATAGATCACATAATGTGAGACAGAGATATAGCTTGGGTCGGAGAGCTTAGTAAAAATAAAAAAAAAAGTAAGGTACCTCCGTCACGCCAAGTGGCGTATAGGGATATGGTGTTAGTAACCATAAATTATACAGACCTTCGGCACATGATTTTTGGGTAATGTGGTCGGTATTACGCCCGTGCCGATTTACTTTTCCCAGAAAAAAATCCGGTATCATTAAAGACTGGGTGAACCGGAAGCCGTCAGTTGGGATACCTCTTGTTCTTTTGTAGTCCAGTTCACTAACCACTGAGTAATGGCGGCTCCCCGGATAGCTTAGTAGTTACCAAAGTAAGTTCATGATAGCAGTACAATTACAACACAAGTCACAGGTCATAGGTCACAGGTCATAGTCATCAAGAAAATACAAGCATAGTCAAGCAAGCAGCAAGTATACAGTACACGTAAGACATGACAGATCAACAGGATATGTAGACAAATTGTTGTAAAATAATACTCACCAACTTAGATAATGACAGAAAGAAAGTAAATGTTAGGAATTATTTCAATCATTTTGGACAAGTAATATTTTGTAGATTAATTGACAGACCAGACAAGACAAATATAGACATAATACTATACAGGAATTCTACCAAAGTAAACACTATTCTAAACATCATAGATCATACCATAGCAAATTGTCAAATAAAAGTTCATGTTTACACGCATGTTTCATACAGGATATCTATTTATGTGACCTGAAAACGCCAGTATTTATTGGCCTACATATGAAGACCAGCGCTGTAGAAAGCAGCGATATTAGAACTTCGAGTTTAATAAGTCACATAACAAAAATGTGTTGTTAACGTTATGCAGGAAAGTATGCTGAATACAAGTGACATTGTATTTGAAGAACAACAATTTGGATTTAGGTAAAACAGGTGGAGGGAAGTTATCTTTACTACGAGGATGTTAAGAGAGAAGTACATATAAATAAACAAACCAATGTCTTCTCTTCTGCTTTTTTCTCTTTTCACTGATACCTAAAAGGTGTCGTGGTTTATATCATTTGTCGTTCTTGAGCTGCTCGAACTTTCTGAATTAGTGATGTTCCTCTGTTGTTACATGTCACTGTCACAGCATCTATCCATCTTCTTCTGGGTCTTCCTCTTGGTCTTTTTCCATGCATTCTCGAGAAGAACGCCCTTGATGGTGATTGTTGAGGATTCAAACCAATGTAACTGTGCTTAATAGATTAATGTAACTGTGCTTAATAGATCAATGTAAATGTGTTTAATAGATCAATGTAACTTTATTTAATGGATCAATGTAATAGTGTTTAATAGATCAATGTAACTGTATTTAATGGATCAATGTAATAGCGTTTACTAGATCAATGTAACTGTATTTAATGGATCGCAATAAGAGTACAACGTAAATAACTAATAGAATATCCGAAAGATATACCTCGATAATGCAGACACAAAATTGATGTGTAATTTATACTGGGAACATGTAACACTGTTACGGTGACACTTAGAACTCTACACCTAGTGACTTAAAGAGGTGAGTCTGACACGGCCGTGTTCTATGCCAATGCCTGTTCAGTCAACAGATCTTTAAAGACTTTTTGGAAATATCAACTTTAAACATCCAATGACTGCATAATTAATAACCTAAAACACGCCAATGACACTGTGTAACTGGCAGAAAGCCCAAAACTTCAATAAATAGTAAAGGAGAACACTTAAGCAAAGTGGAGGCCGGTTCTGTACGCATGGAATGGGTAGAGTAATTGCAGAAGTAAAAAAAAAATACGTAAGGTCACTGTTGTCTACGTTCCTGGACATGCGGGAGTACGGGGAAATGAAAGAGCGGACAGGTTGGCTAGCTGCGCTGTCGTTGAAGACGGTCAACAAATGTATCGGGCGGACATCATCAATACCCTCCGAGATGTGGGAAGGGCAAAGGACTTCGACAATCGTGAGTCCATGTCACTCCTTCTGATGAAAGAAATGTGAGCTAAGATGGGCACAACCAGAAACGAGAAACTTAGTGGGCGTGTAACAAGGTTTATCAACCAACATAGAACTGGAGTCGTCAGTCGCTGGACACGGCGGGAATTGCTGAGGAGGGGATCTGAGGGCCTATGGACACTGAGGGAATTGCTGAGGAGGAGATCTGAGGGCCTATGGACACTGAGGGAATTGCTGAGGAGGAGATCTGAGGGCCTATGGACACTGAGGGAATTGCTGAGGAGGGGATCTGAGGGCCTATGGACACTGAGGGAATTGCTGAGGAGGAGATCTGAGGGCCTATGGACACTGAGGGAATTGCTGAGGAGGAGATCTGAGGGCCTATGGACATGTCGGGACTTGCTGAGGAGGGGATCTGAGGGCCTATGGATATGTCGGGACTTGCTGAGGAGGGGATCTGAGGGCCTATGGACATGTCGGGACTTGCTGAGGAGGGGATCTGAGGGCCTATGGACATTTCGGGATTGCAATGATGATGATCCGCTAATAACTCCAGCAGAGATTGTGGGTTGTATAGAAACATTTGAAAGACTAAGACTCTGTCAGTAAACAGCGATAACACTAAACCAACAGGTAGATGTGGCAGGTGGAAGCAGTTCATGAAGATAACTATATGGAATACGTCATGACAAGTGATGACAAATATGATACATAAATAAAGGGGAAGGATTGGTATAAACAAGTTTAAGAACATCAAAAATACTCGGGTCAAATCAAATTACAGCAGAATTAAAAGTAAGAATCCAGATGCACAGTTTACATACCATAAGGAGAAACAGATATTCAAATCAATCAGAAGACCACAAGCCCCAAATCAGGATGCCTTTCATAATATGAATAGATATGAACAAGTTATCATTATACGCCTCAGAACAGGACACAATCGACTCCATAGTCACATGTATACACAATTCAAGACCGGCACCTCAACTAGGCAACACAATAGGCAACACACTATACAACACACTAGACAACACACTAGGCAACACAATAAGCAATACACTAGGCAACACACTAGACAACACACTAGACAACACACTAGGCCACACACTAGGCAACACACTAGACAACACACTAGACAACACACTAGACAACACACTAGACAACACACTAGCCAACACACTAGACAACACACTAGGCAACACACTAGACAACACTCTAGACAACACACAAGACAACACACAAGACAAAACACTAGACAACACACTAGGCAACACACTAGGCAACACACTAGACAACACGCTAGACAAAACACTAGATAACACACTAGGCAACACAGTAGGCAACACACTAGGCAACACACTAGGCAACACACTAGACAACACACTAGACAACATAATAGGCAAAACACTAGACAACATACTAGACAACACACTAGACAACACACTAGACAACACACTAGACAACACACTAGGCAACACACTAGACAACACGCTAGACAACACATTAGACAACACAGTAGGCAACACATTAGGCAACACACTAGACAACACAATAGGCAACACACTAGGCAACACATTAGACAACACAATAGGCAACACACTAGGCAACACACTAGACAACATACTAGGCAACACACTAGGCAACACACTAGGCAACACACTAGGCAATACACGAGACAACACATTAGACAACACACTAGACAACACACTAGACAAAACACTAGGCAACACACTAGACAACACACTAGACAACACACTAGACAACACACTAGGCAACATACTAGACAACACACTAGACAACACACTAGACAACACACTAGGCAACACACTAGGCAACACACTAGGCAACACACTAGACAACACAATAGGCAACACACTAGGCAACACACTAGTCAACATACTAGGCAACACACTAGGCAACACACTAGGCAACACACTGGGCAATACACGAGACAACACACTAGACAACATATTAGACAACACACTAGAAAACACAATAGACAACACTCTAGACATCACACTAGACAATACAAAAGACAACACACTAGACAAATCAATAGACAACACACTAGACAACATACTAAACAACGCACTATACAACACACTAATCAACACAATAGACAACTCACTAGACAACACAAAAGACAACACTCTAGACATCAAACTAGACAATACACAAGACAAGACACATTTAATTAAACATTTAATTCGGAGATGACACAAGAAATAATGTTTTAAAATGCCTGAGGCATCGGCTTGAGCTTGTGTGAATATGGTTAACTGATCGGTCCATTTATTTCCTTCAATTTCAATTTGCACCCCGTGGTGGAACGAAACAATCAGAGAAGCAATTAAAGAAAAGAAGAAACTGTTAAAAATTTGAGGGAGAACAAGAACCAAGAAAAATAAAAAAAATATGCCTTAGTTCGAAAAAGAGTTACAATTTTGATCAAATAAGTTAAGCAAAAGAATTGGACAGAATTCAGACAAAACATGAGCAGGGACTTCAAGACAGCCACAAGAGATTTCTACAAGGTAGTAAAAGCCACACGAGCGAGAAAAGAAAACCATGATCCTACTGAGCTGATAAATAACAAAGACGGACAGCCAATATCAAATCACCAATGTATGCAACAGAGATGGAAAGAATATTTTGAGACCTGTTAAACATACCAACTACCAATAATACAACAAAAACCACGCTAGAACTCACAAATATTGAACCCAACATCATGAAAGAGGAAATCGAAGAAGTAATCAAATATGCACCAAGAAATAAAGTACCGGGGATAGATAATATATCAAGAGAAATAATAGCAGCATCAGGAGAAACAGGAGTGCAATGGCTGCACAGAATATTTAATGCAGCTTGGCACCAACAACAAGCCCCAGAAGACTGGCAAGAGGCAATCATCATACCAACATGGAAAAAAAAATGTAGCAAAAGAGACTGCAATCAATATAGAGGTATATCTCTTCTCAGCCATGTAGGAAAACTATACGCTAAAATCTTGGGAAAATGGCTGAGACCAACAATAGAACTACAGTTAAGCAATTCTCAAATGGTCTTCCGAAAAAACAGAGGATGTACTGACGCACTATTCACATTAAAACAGCTTGCAGGAAAAAAACGACAGAAAAGAATCAAAACTTATTCATAGCCTTCATTGACCAGGAAAAAGCATTCGACAGAGTAAACAGAGAACAACTGTTGGAGATACTAACAACATACGGAGTAAGCCAACATCTAACCAACCTTATTAAAAGTCTCTACATCAACAGCAGCTGCAGGGTCAGAACAGCAGCAGGCTACATAGACCACTTCGAAGTTAGATCAGGTGTAAGACGGGGGTGCGTACTATCTTCCCTACTGTTTATTACATACATGGACCATATATGCAAGCTAGCCAACCCATGAGAGACAGAGGAGATCAACGAGCTTTTATTTGCAGACGATCAGGCACTAATACATGAAACAATAGAAGACCTACAAGAACACTTAAACAAACTCAACATCTTAGGAACAAAATACAACATGAAAATCAACATCAACAAAACCGAAGTCATTAATGTCGCCAAAAATAAACAGAAAATCAACATAACTATAGCAGGCAGACAACTAAAACAAGTAGAGGAATTCAAATACCTAGGAAGTCTAATGACAAACGATATTTCTCAAACAGCAAAGATAGAATCAAGATGCAACAAAGCTTGTCAAATCATTGGACAGCTATCACCACTATTGTCCAACAAGGAAATAACTCTGGAGGCAAAACGAGCACTATACAATACAATCTTCGTCCCAACGTTTACCAATGCCAGTCCTGGACCATAGATGCAAGAACAATAAGAAAAAATAACCTCAACTGCGATGAAATGAGTTAGACGAATGACAGGAAACAGTCTGAGAGATAAGATCAGAAATGAAGAACAGAGAAAAAAGCTTGGAATAGCCTCCCGCCATAGAATATATAAAGAAACAAGAGATGCAATGGTTTGGCCACGTGACAAGACAGAAAGAACAAAACACAAGACAACGAGCCTTCAACAAACGTTGTAAGAACACCAGACCCAAGGGTCGACCACGAAAAAGATGGGTCGATGGAATATTAGAAGCACTAGGAAACATAACAGCAGCAGAGGCGAACAGAAGAGCAAAAGATCGCAAATTATATCTCCCCTCGACGCTGAAAGGCAGATGAGGAAGGAAAGAAAAAGTAGAAGAATTTCGATACCTTCTGGTAAACGTTTGAGAACCACTGTATGTACCATCTATTTACGTGAGTCAGGGTTTGATCTAGTGGAAGAAACATCAGAAGGGGCTTTCTCATTCAAACTGTTTTAACTATATTATTATTATTATTATTATTTTTTGTGTGGGTATTAGCTGAAGCGGAAATATACCTGACTCATGGTAGCTTCACACTGCATTGAATGAAGTTTGTTGAGTTTGTCGCTACAGCTAATGCTTTTTAAATTAAATGATACTGCAGTTGGACAATTGATATTAGTTGCTACCCTTCAATTTTTTTGTTGTTTTTGCTGCTTTTTACACTGAGCCATATGGGAACGCTTTTGTCATGCTTCCTCTTCCTCCTCTTTCCTTTTCTCATTTGTCTTTCAATGTCAGTGTGCAGTATTGTTTTTATTGGTCTCACCTGCTGTGTTTCCTAGTGCTAATATTTCACCAATCCATCTTTTTCGTGGTCGACTCTTGAGTCTACTGTTCTCGTAACTTTTATTAAAGACTCGTATTGTGTTTTGATCTTTTTGTCCTATCATGTGGTCAAAGCCATTTTATTAGCTATTTTTTTATGTTTCTATGGTGGGAATTATTCCCTTTTGTTTTTAGTTCTTCACTTGTGATCTTATCAGTCAGGCAGTTACATGTCTTTTATCTAACACATTTAATTTTGATAGCGAAAACTGTTCTTATCGTTCTGGAGTCAAGGATCCAGCTCTGACTTTGGTATCACAACATTGGAATGAAAATTGCAGAGTGTCTGTTTTGTTTCTTGTGTTATTTCCTGGTTGGCATGTATTGCTGATATCTGTCCGATGATTTGACAAGCTTTCTTGCATCTTGAGTATATTTTTGCTGCTTGTGAATTGTCGTTTTTCACTTGCCTCCGTAAGTGTTTTAATTTGCTATAATTTATCTTAATTGTTTACACTCTATTGTTACGTTGATGTTCTGTTATCATTGAGAGGCAACGGTTAGTTAATGTTGCAATTTCCATTGAGCTTCTTTATAAGTTTTTAATGTCACGTGACGTATTGGAATTTGAAGTGCATTAACGTAATGCTATTTATATTTTCCATGGAGTGATCTGTGATCAAGGTGAGTTTGTTTTATCATTTTTTTTCTTCTTGCAAATTGTTATAATTTAGTTGTTGTTCTATTTTAGTTTGCTATGTTATTTTAGAGACACATACACTTAAGATAATCATCTATTTAGATACAGATTTGTTCTCACTTGTAAAGACACATATCAAATCTTTCGTCGGCAAACTTATGTCACATAACACGTATTAGTTCACCTTATGTTACTCACATGCAAACATCTATCATCACCAATAACATTTTCACTAATATTATCAGTAACATCATCGACATGATCATTATTATCTTTATTACATCACGAACATAATTATTTTCACCAACATCATCAACATTAATATAATCATAATAATTATCAATAATGACATCATCACTAGTATCATTGACGTCTACATTATCATTATCACATCAAAATCTTGAAAATCATAATAAACATAATCAACATCAATGTTATCATTCTCATCCTGATTATCTTCAACAACAACAACACCATCAAGAACAGTGTTTGTTAGGTGTTTATGTGTTTGTATAATATTGTATATGACGCCACCGATTAGAGGTTAGCAGAAAGCAGAAATGTGCGTCACGTGACAAATGTTAACGTTGTAACTGGCGAAAGAGATGAAGCGTTAAACTTCACTGCTTGGTTCACGGTATTTATAGGTGAGAAGGTCATCTCCCTGCCTGGCTTGGGTTATTATTCATCTTCCACAATTCAGTTAATTTTATCAGGTATCCATTTTTTAAAACTGATGTATAGATTATAAGAAACCTCAGATGGAAGATGTACAACAGAGGTGAGATGGTAGATTTACAACAGAGGTGAGATGGTAAATGTACAAAAGAGGTGAGGTGGTAGATGTACAACAGAGGTGAGATGGTAGATGTACAACAGAGGTGATATGGTAGATGTAGAACAGAGGTGAGACGGTAGATGTACAACATAGGTGAGATGGTAGATGTACAACAGAGGTAGATGGTAGATGTACAACAGAGGTAAGATGGTTGATGTACAACAGAGGTGAGATGGTAGATGTACAAAAGAGGTGAGATGGTAGATGTACAAGAGAGAAGAGATGGTAGATGTACAACAGAGGTGAGATGGTAGATGTACAACAGAGGTGAGGTGGTAGATGTACAAGAGAGAAGAGATGGTAGATGTACAACAGAGGTGAGGTGGTAGATGTACAACAGAGGTGAGGTGGTAGATGTACAACAGAGGTGAGATGGTAGATGTACAAAAGAGGTGAGGTGGTAGATGTACAACAGAGGTAGATGGTAGATGTACAACAGAGGTAGATGGTAGATGTACAACAGAGGTGAGGTGGTAGATGTACAACAGAGGTGAGATGGTAGATGTACAAAAGAGGTGAGATGGTAGATGTACAAGAGAGAAGAGATGGTAGATGTACAACAGAGGTGAGGTGGTAGATGTACAACAGAGGTAGATGGTAGATGTACAACAGAGGTGAGGTGGTAGATGTACAACAGAGGTGAGATGGTAGATGTACAAAAGAGGTGAGATGGTAGATGTACAAGAGAGAAGAGATGGTAGATGTACAACAGAGGTGAGGTGGTAGATGTACAACAGAGGTAAGATGGTAGATGTACAACAGAGGTGAGGTGGTAGATGTACAACAGAGGTGAGATGGTAGATGTACAAGAGAGAAGAGATGGTAGATGTACAACAGAGGTGAGGTGGTAGATGTACACCAGAGGTGAGATGGTAGATGTACAAGAGAGAAGAGATGGTAGATGTACAACATAGGTGAGGTGGTAGATGTACAACATATGTGAGGCGGTAGATGTACAACATATGTGATGTGGTAGATGTACAATATATGTGAGGTGGTAGCTGTACAACAGAGAATGGCTCAGGCAAAAGCAGCTGTCCCAAAAAAAATGAGGAAGATACTGTGCAATCCATTTTTTTACAATAGAAACAAGGAAAAGAGTTCTTAAATGTTATGTAGAGCCAGTCATAATATATGGATGAGAATCATAGACAACAGAACAAAAGACAAGAAAATCACTGGAGGCAGTAGAAATGTGGTTTTACAGAAGAATGTTGAGACAGCTTATAAGAGTAATGAAAACGTTCTGAAAGAGGCCAAAGCAAAAAGAGAGAGTTAATTTCCAATATTAGAAAGAAACAATATTCATTTTGTGGGCCATTTAATGAGAAGGAAACAGCTGGGATACTTTGTGACAACTGGAAAAACTGAAGGACGATGAGATAAGGGGAAGCAAAGAGATAAGAAAACAGACAGCTTAAGAGAATGGCTTTGACAGAAGGTCAACAACTTAAATGATAAATAACTGTCGAGATCGGAAGTTGTGGAGAGACATGATCACCTAGGTCAACAGGCACTGTGCTTGATGATGATAATGATGATATACTGTAAGACGTTAAGCTGTAATCGAACCCACATGTTCGTGTTATCTCCAAGTCAACGCTCTACCACCACGTTTTTCACGTGCTCTGTCACAAAGTGCCTCCATCAAACGTATAGGAAGTTATCATCTGTTACATTAACATTGATCTCAAAGTACATCCATCACATGTATCTAACGTCATCTTGTATTACTGGTTAACATCTATTTCTGGCTACACTTATCAAAACTTAGCCAGCACATTTTAGAGAACAGCTGAATCCCGTCATCTATTTTGATGTTTCAATAAATCTCAATGAAACAATTAACGCAGATAAACATCTTCTAAACTTAACATCGATATTTTAAAAAAATAAAAATGTTTCCAAGTTAAACATCGATCACACGATTCTGCACTCATTGCTAACCCACACCGCACAGGCGCTGATTAAACCAGCAATATTTCTCCCCAGCTCTCACCACCACACGTCGCTAGGGAGTTGTATACAGCGCCACGGTCCCAGCTGACACTGAAGGATTAATTATTCTGGCGGTTTCCAACGACATTTTTGTTTTCTGTGACAGACGCTGCAAGTGTCAACAGATAACAGTGCTGTTGTTAGTTGCGAGGACAACACAGACTGCTTTTTGTTTTCTTTGAGTAGGAAGTGAACTTAATGATGGCTGTGGAATCTAGGAAGGACATGTCGCAGTTTCGTGCAATTGTCCTAATCGCTGTTGATGATAGTGAACCAGCAGAATTTGCATTCAACTGTGAGTATATTTTTATTTGTAAAATTGTTCTGTTGTTTCTATGTTGTGTACTTTCCTTTACGTTGGTATTTCGATACGAATAAGGAAGATAGAGGTACCGATGTGAATAAGGAAGATAGGTACCGATGTGAATAAGGAAGATAGAGATTTCGATATGAATAAGTAAGATAGAGGTTCCGATACGAATAAGGAAGATAGACATGTCGATATGAATAAGGAAGATAGAGATGTCGATGTGAATAAAATAGTCATCGGTATGATTACGGTAGAGATATATATGTCGATGAGTTTAGTGTAGAGATATATATGTTGATGTGATTACGGTAGAGATATATATATCGATGATAGATATGTCTATGGGATTACAGTAGAGATAGATATGTCTATGAGATTAAAGTAGAAATATATATGTCGATTAGTTTACTGTAGAGATATATATGTTGATGTGATTACGGTAGAAATATATATGTCGATTAGTTTACTGTAGAGATATATATGTTGATGTGATTACGGTAGAGATATATATATCGATGATATTAAGAGAGATAGAGATGGCGATGTCATTAATGTTGACTGAGATGTCGATGTGATAAAGGTATATGGAGATATCGATGTGATAAATGTATATGGAGATATCGATGTGCTTGAGACTGAAAGAGAATTCGATGTGGATGGGGGGCATAGCGGTGTCGAGAGAAATAAAGTAGACAAAGAATTTGATGAGAATAAGATAGTGATTTCGATATAAATAAGCTACTTATTTCAATGTGAATAAAACAACAACAAACTATTTTGCAAGTCAAGCTGACGCAGATGTCTGTGCCGACCTGAGATAGCGTGTAGCCAGTTGAAATGCTGAATGTTTTTATTTTGTAATCAGTGCTTGTATTTCATCCATCGGTGGCCACAGGAACGCGCCGTTTACAGTTAACGTGGCTTCGGAAATGTTGGACGAGGCCAGTACGAGAGCTAAAATGTCTACTGTAATGAAGGTTTGAATAGATCTTGTGTATGCAGCAATTGGAATGGTTCAGTGTTGATTTGTGGAGAAAGATGATTTTGTGTTACAGTTTGCTTTGCGGAGTGATCATTTCTCGGTGGAGTTAACGATCTATTTTATTTCTCATTGACTGCCATGTTATCCTCACCTCCTATTTGTCCTTCACAACAATTTACCTCAATGAGCTACTCATCACAGTCTTTATATGTATATACTGCTTTTTATTGAACTTTTTGTAGCGACACTATAACTTTCTTCACAATGCAATTTGTGTTTTTAATAATTTCATAATTATATATATATATATAAGGTTTGGTGTATGCGTATACGTTTTCTCAGTTTGTATAGCACATGTCCCTACTCTGATAGCAAAGCTGCACAATAAAATGCAAGCCATGGGCATTCTATTGAAGGCACCTCTTTATCGTATCTCAATAGCAAATATCTGCCCTAGGCGCCGTCTTTTGTTCAAACGGACAATAGATAGATAAAAGCGTGGACAGAACAGCGTCAGCTTTCATGTGGCCTCTAGTTTGTTGTGACGCTACACCTGATGCAGGCTTGAGATAGAATCATCTTAATGAAGCACTTGTCTTGGCACTTCTATCATTCAACCTGTGCTGGTACTTTTATCATTCAACTTGTCTTGGTACTTCTATCATTCAACTTGTCTTCAGTGTAAAGTGCTTTAGAAATAGTGTATCCGTATATGTTTACTGTTTCTAAACTTAATCTTGAGCATTGAAGAATGGTGTTTGGACAATCCCTCTTCAAAGCTGGTCGTTGTAGGATCACAGTCTTTGAGATGGAAGGAGATGTCGGGCTGGCTGCAACAAGCACAAATCAGCACATTTTGCATATTAGTTTTTCTTTTGGTATTCAAAGTAGGTATTTACATTCAGGGAAAAAACCCACTGACATGTTCTTTTACCTTGGAATGTAAAGTGAAGATAGACTTCCATGCATCAAACTGGTAGATGTGAATACCACAAAGAGAGAGAGAGAGAGAGAGAGAGAGAGAGAGAGAGATGTAGATAAAGGTAAAGGTAAAGTACAAGCTTCAATTGACGTTTTAGCACGCAAGTTTTCACCCATATGTGCTCGGCAGCATAGCCAGAAGTGTTCGGAGACTTCTGGATAGTGTAGCTCCAAGCATCGAAACTCACGATGCGGGGCGGCATTCCTCACCTTCCCAGAGTACTACTTGGGTACCCATTTCTGCCAGCGGCAGGGACGACCACAGGGGTATATTTTTTTTCCAACCATGAGTACAACTCACACTACTTCCAGCGGGAATCGAACACGGGTTGTTCGAACGTCGGTAGCCCAGTCGAGTGGTTTTACCAACTAGGCTACCGAGGTCCCCAACTAGGCTACTGAGGCCCCCAACTAGGCTACCGAGGTCCCCAACTAGGCTACTGAGGCCCCCAACTAGGCTACCGAGGTCCCCAACTAGGCTACTGAGGCCCCCAACTAGGCTACCGAGGTCCCCAACTAGGCTACCGAGGCCCCCAACTAGGCTACAGAGGTCCACGAGATGTAGATATTATAAGGAATGAGGAATGTACATGTCGTTATAAAGAGAGAGAGAGTTAAGTAATTATGGCAAGAAGACAAGTGTAGATATTATAAGTAAAGAGATGAAGTTGTGGTGGCTAACAATATAGATATTATAAATTAGACATTATAGATTTTGTGAAGTGATGATATTGTAAAGTAAATGTTATATAGTGAGTAATGATAAATGGGTGTTAAAAGATAAATTTGTAGTATGGTAAAGTTAGAAGAGAGGGTGGTCTACACGTGGTAGAGAGAGAGAGAGAGAGAGAGAGAGAGAGAAAAGCAAAGAGACAAGAGAGACAGAGAAAGAAATAAGTGACGGTGATATAAAAAGAGAGGCATGTAAAGATATGGTCGGTTAATGATGAATCCAGTAATCGGAACTTCGGTCCGATGCAATTTAGTAGTAAATTTGCAAATTTGTAAGGGCTGTTGCTTTATTCCTCATATGGTAAAGAAATAGTTATAGATATGTTACGTGTAAAGATAGAGACATGATGTAGACGTACTTACAAGACATTATAGAGATCTTCCTCTCCTCCTTCTCCTCAACCCGGGAGTTGTTGACGTCCTGACAGAAACCTTCTCTGTTTATCTACATCTTCATTAATTCTTTGGAACTCGCCAAAGTCGATGTTTGTTTACTTTTTGTATTATCTTTCCATCTCTTTCTGTCTCCTTCTCTTTTACTTCTGTTTCTTCCATTCAGCTCTCTGTAGAACATAGAACATAGATCTTAAACAAACACATTTCCTGACCGTTATTTTTCTTGCCATACTTTTAAGCTCATTCCTTGTCTTTCCCATCATCTTCATCTCTGTTATCATCTGTCTTCTCAATTTTTATTTTGGTCTTCCTCTTTGTCTCTTCTGCTGGAGATTCCAGAAAAAGTGCATGTCGTGTAATACTCTCATTTGGCTTCCGCAAGGTGTGTCCTTGTTTACGATGTATGATGATATCGCATGACAGGGAACAGTTGGCTGTGTTCACTTTCTGTGCGGTTTCGCCTTATGTCTTTTGGCGTGTGCTGAGACTGCTACGATGGGGACTACAGTTACCTTTCTTTGTTTGGGAGATGATATATTAATTCGGATGATTACGCTGGCACGGACGGTTGAGCAATTATGGATTTCAATTCGTTTGCAGTTATACCGGGGCCTTCCATAACCAAATAACCAAATAAGGTGTGTCCTATTCAGCGCCATCTTCTTCGTTGTATCTCTTTGTCAACTGGTATTTGACTGGTACTTTCCCAGAATTCTAAGTTAGTGATTTTATCCTGCCATTTCCATCCCTTTATTCTACGCAAGCATCCATAAATGAAGGTCTGTATCTTCATGACTGCCATTTTTGTTGTTCTCCATGTTTCACAGCCATACAATAGCATTGATTTAATATTGTAGTTGAACATTTTTATGTTTGTATTTAACCTTATTTTTTGGGATTTCCATGTTTCCTCGTGCAACGAATGCCCCTCATGCTTTTTGTACCCGTATGTTTGCATTATTCTCTGTTCCTCCTTCGTTGTCTTTATTGCTGTCTCCATCTCGCTCAATTCATATTTCGTTGCAGAATGGTTTTTACCATGCCAATTTATCAAGTTACGTAGTCAAATCGTTTCGCTTTTTTTTTACTTCATCATCATTATTATGTGCCTACCGGTTGGCGTAGACATGTACCGGTGACATGTCCTTCCACAATGTTCTATCCACCGGGCATCGTATCAATTCAATTTTATCAGTTGACTGTTTTCCATGTCATGGCACCAAGCTATCTAGTATCTTCTCTCTTTGCCGGCCGCGATCGCATTTTCCTTGTATTTTGCCAGTTGTGACCAAGTATTCCAACTTTTCTCTTCTCATGATGTGGCCGAAAGATGGGTGATTATTTCATGCTGGTATTTTATGAGCTCCCTTGCCGTGTTGGTTTCTTTGAGAATGTCTTCATTTGTCTTTTTAGCTGTCTAAGTGAACTTTCAACATTCTTCTGAGAAATCCCATCTCTGCGGCCTTTAATCCTCATTTCTTTTTGTTTGTTTACTGTTCATGATTTGCTTATATAGGTCAGAATTGGTTCTATATAGCACCGATGGTCTCTGTTTCTCACTTCTACTGACATAGATTTGTTACATAAGATATTTTTCATTTTCTGAAATGATATTTCTTGGCCTGAGCTGTTCTGCTTTTTATTTATGTGGTGCATCTTCCATTTGATGGTGTTATTGTATCCAAGTATTTAACGCGTTGCACTTGTTTCAGATTTGTCCTGTTTATTTTTATGCTGCATGATGGTGATGATTGTTTCTTCGATATGACCATTACTTCTGTTTTCTAACTATTTAGACTGAGACCTTTATTGTTGCTATCTTTTACTATTATGTCTATCATTTCTTGCAGTTCATACTCCTATATTAAGACTATCATCCGCATATTGCAAATTCGTTTCTTCGCAATTGTCAAAATTCATAGTGTACACGATGCTTGTTGTATTTTTTGCAGAAATATCAAGGGACAAAAGCATTTATACATTTGTTAAAACTAGACAGATTTATGTGGCAACAGAAAAAATTTGAGGGAGAACTACATTTCAAAATAATAAATTTTTAAATAAATTTTTACTTCAAATCTGTTCCCTTCCGCTATTGTCGGCTTGTTCTGTCTCATCTGATTGGCTCAATTCTGTCTAGATGACAATTTTACATTAAAAGGAAACAAAATGTAGCTGTCCTATTTCCCATTTGCTGTCTAATACATTGCTGGCCCATTTTGTTCTTCTGCTGGCTCATTTTGTTCTTCTGCTGGCTCATTTTGTTCTTCTGCTGGCTCAAATTTGTTCTTCTGCTTGCCCATTTTCTTCTCTTGCTGTCCCATTTTGTTCTTCTGCTGGCTCATTTTGTTCTTCTGCTGGCTCATTTTGTTCTCTTGCTGTACCATATTGTTCTTTTGCTGTCCCATTTTGTTCTTCTGCTGGCTCATTTTGTTCT
The DNA here is from genome assembly GCA_032433765.1 of Megaustenia siamemsis. Lineage (NCBI taxonomy): Eukaryota > Metazoa > Mollusca > Gastropoda > Stylommatophora > Ariophantidae > Megaustenia > Megaustenia siamemsis. The sequence goes on from JAVIAB010000091.1 coordinate 57,723,243, forward strand.
TCTGCTGGCCAATTTTGTTCTTCTGGTGGCTCATTTTGTTCTTCTGCTTGTCCATTTTCTTCTCTTGCGGTCCCATTTTGTTCTTCTGCTGGCTCATTTTGTTCTTCTGCTGGCTCATTTTGTTCTCTTGCTGTACCATTTTGTTCTTTTCCTGTCCCATTTTGTTCTTCTGCTGGCTCATTTTATTCTTCTGCTGGCCCATTTTGTTCTTCTGCTGGCCCATTTTGTTCTCTTCCTGCCTATTTTGTTTTTCTGCTGGCCCATTTTGTTCTTCTGCTGGCTCATTTTATTCTTCTGCTGGCCCATTTTGTACTCTTGCTGTCCCTTTTTGTTCTCTTGCTGTCCCATTTTGTTCTTCTGCTGTCCCATTTTGTTCTTCTGCTGGCCCATTTTGTTCTCTTGCTGTCCCATTGTGTTCTCTTGCTGTCCCATTTTGTTCTTCTGCTGGCCCATTTTGTTCTTCTGCTGGCCCATTTTGTACTCTTGCTGTCCCTTTTTGTTCTCTTGCTGTCCCATTTTGTTCTTCTGCTGTCCCATTTTGTTCTTCTGCTGGCCCATTTTGTTCTCTTGCTGTCCCTTTTTGTTCTCTTGCTGTCCCATTTTGTTCTTCTGCTGTCCCATTTTGTTCTTCTGCTGGCCCATTTTGTTCTCTTGCTGTCCCATTGTGTTCTCTTGCTGTCCCATTTTGTTCTTCTGCTGGCCCATTTTGTTCTTCTGCTGGCCCATTTTGTTCTCTTGCTGTCCCCTTTTGTTTCTCTGCTGGCCCATTTTGTTCTTCTGCAGGCCCATTTTGTTTTCCTGCTAGCTCATTTTCTTCTCCTGCAGGCCCATTATGTTCTACTGCGGTCCAGTTTTTTCTCCTGCAGGCCCATTATGTTCTCCTTAAGGCTCATTTTGTTCTCCTGCTGGCTCATTTAGTTCACCTGCTGGCCCATTTTGTTCTTCTACTGGCCCATTTTGTTCTTCTACTGGCCTATTTTGTTCTCCTGCTGGCTCATTTCGTTCTCTTTATGGCTCATTTTGTTCTCCTTATGGCTCATCTTGTTCTCCTGCTGGCCCATTTTATTCTCCTAAATGGCGCATTTTGTTCTCCTTATGGCTCAATTTGTTCTCCTGCTGGCTCATTTTGTTCCCTTATGGGTCAGTTTGTTCTTCTTTTTTCTCATTTTGTTCTACTTATGGATCATGTTCTTCTCCTGTTGGCCCATTTTATTCTCCTGCTGGCTCATTTTGTTCACATGCTGGCCCATTTTATTCTCCTGCTGGCTCATTTTGTTCTCCTGTTGGCCCAATTTGTTTTCCTGCTGGCTCATTTTGTTCTTCTGCTGGCTCATTTTGTTCACATGCTGGCCCATTTTGTTCTTCTCCTGTCTCATTTTGTTCTCCTGTTGGCCCAATTTGTTTTCCTGCTGGCTCATTTTGTTCTTCTGCTGGCTCATTGTGTTCTCCTGCAGGCCCATTTTGTTCTCCTGCTGGCTCATTGTGTTCTCCTGCACGCCCATTTTGTTTTCCTGCAGGCCCAGTTTATTCTCCTGTAGGCCCATTATGTTCTCCTGCATGCCCATTATGTTCTCCTGCTAGCTCACTTTCTTCTCTTGCAGGCCCATTATGTTCTCCTGCAAGCTCACTTTCTTCTCCTGCATGCCCATTATATTCTCCTGCTAGCCCCTTTTCTTCTCCTGCATGCCCATTATGTTCTCCTACAAGCTGATATTCTTCTCCTGCAGGCTCATTATGTTCTCCTGCTAGCTCATTTTCTTCTCCTGCAGGCCCATTATGTTCTCCTGCATGCCCATTATGTTCTCCTGCTGGCTTATTTTCTTCTCCTGCATGCCCATTATGTTCTCCTGCTGGCTTATTTTCCTCTTCTGCAGGCCCATCATGTTCTCCTGCTGGCTTATTTTCTTCTCCTGCAGGCCCATCATGTTGTCCTGCTGGCTTATTTTCTTCTCCTGCAGGCCCATTATGTTCTCCTACTATCTTATTTTCCTATTCTGCAGGCCCATCATGTTCTCCAGCTGGCTTATTTTCTTCTTCTGCAGACCCATTATGTTCTCCTACTAGCTTATTTTCTTCTTCTGCAGGCCCATCATGTTGTCCTGCTGGCTTATTTTCTTCTCCTGCAGGCCCATTATGTTCTCCTACTATCTTATTTTCCTCTTCTGCAGGCCCATCATGTTCTCCTACTAGCTTATTTTCTTCTTCTGCAGACCCATCATGTTCTCCTGCTGGCTTATTTTCTTCTCCTGCATGCCCATTATGTTCTCCTGCTGGCTTATTTTCTTCTTCTGCAGGCCCATCATGTTCTCCTGCTGGCTTATTTTCTTCTCCTGCATGCCCATTATGTTCTCCTGCTGGCTTATTTTCTTCTCCTGCATGCCCATTATGTTCTCCTACTAGCTCATTTTCTTCTTCTGCAGGCCCATCATGTTCTCCTGCTGGCTCATTTTCTTCTTCTGCAGGCCCATCATGTTCTCCTGCTGGCTTATTTTCTTCTCCTGCATGCCCATTATGTTCTCCTACTAGCTCATTTTCTACTCCTGCATGCCCATTATGTTCTCCTACTAGCTCATTTTCTTCTCCTGCATGCCCATTATGTTCTCCTACTAGCTTATTTTCTTCTCCTGCATGCCCATTATGTTCTCCTACTAGCTCATTTTCTTCTTCTGCAGGCCCATCATGTTCTCCTGCTGGCTCATTTTCTTCTTCTGCAGGCCCATCATGTTCTCCTGCTGGCTTATTTTCTTCTCCTGCATGCCCATTATGTTCTCCTACTAGCTCATTTTCTACTCCTGCATGCCCATTATGTTCTCCTACTAGCTCATTTTCTTCTCCTGCATGCCCATTATGTTCTCCTACTAGCTCATTTTCTTCTCCTGCATGCCCATTATGTTCTCCTACTAGCTCATTTTCTTCTCCTACATGCCCATTATGTTCTCCTACTAGCTCATTTTCTACTCCTGCAGGCCCATTATGTTCTCCTACTTGCTCATTTTCTTCTCCTGCATGCCCATTATGTTCTCCTACTGGCTTATTTTCTTCTCCTGCAGGCCCATTATGTTCTCCTACTAGCTCATTTTCTTCTCCTGCATGCCCATTATGTTCTCCTACTAGCTCATTTTCTTCTCCTGCATGCCCATTATGTTCTCCTGCTAGCTCATTTTCTTCTCCTGCATGCCCATTATGTTCTCCTACTAGCTCATTTTCTTCTCCTGCATGCCCATTATGTTCTCCTACTGGCTTATTTTCTTCTCCTGCAGGCCCATTATGTTCTCCTGCTGGCTTATTTTCTTCTCCTGCATGCCCATTATGTTCTCCTACTAGCTCATTTTCTTCTCCTGCATGCCCATTATGTTCTCCTACTAGCTCATTTTCTTCTCCTGCAGGCCCATTATGTTCTCCTACTAGCTCATTTTCTTCTCCTGCATGCCCATTATGTTCTCCTACTAGCTCATTTTCTTCTCCTGCATGCCCATTATGTTCTCCTACTGGCTTATTTTCTTCTCGTGCAGGCCCATTATGTTCTCCTACTGGCTTATTTTCTTCTCCTGCATGCCCATTATGTTCTCCTACTAGCTCATTTTCTTCTCCTGCATGCCCATTATGTTCTCCTACTGGCTTATTTTCTTCTCCTGCAGGCCAATTATGTTCTCCTGCAGGCCCATTATGTTCTCCTGCTGGCTTATTTTCTTCTCCTGCAGGCCCATTATGTTCTCCTACTGGTTTATTTTCTTCTCCTGCAGGCCCATTATGTTCTCCTACTGGCTTATTTTCTTCTCCTGCATGCCCATTATGTTCTCCTACTGGCTTATTTTCTTCTCCTGCATGCCCATTATGTTCTCCTACTGGCTTATTTTCTTCTCCTGCATGCCCATTATGTTCTCCTACTGGCTTATTTTCTTCTCCTGCATGCCCATTATGTTCTCCTACTGGCTTATTTTCTTCTCCTGCAGGTCCATTATGTTCTCCTACTGGCTTATTTTCTTCTCCTGCATGCCCATTATGTTCTCCTACTGGCTTATTTTCTTCTCCTGCAGGCCCATTATGTTCTCCTACTGGCTTATTTTCTTCTCCTGCATGCCCATTATGTTCTCCTACTGGCTTATTTTCTTCTCCTGCATGCCCATTATGTTCTCCTGCAGGCCCATTATGTTCTCCTGCAGGCCCATTATGTTCTCCTGCTGGCTAATTTGTTTCCCTTTTGCTGACCCATGCATGCGTAGTTCGGGTCCGTTTTTAATCGAGAAAAACACACACACACACTCGTACAAATGATCGTGCACGTTAACGTTCTAGCAAGAAAACTTTGACAGCCATTTTGTGGCCTCACAATTGGCTGTGCGTGTGTGTTTGTGTGCGTATGAGTGTTTGTGTATGTATATACATGTATGTATGTAATTACTTGTATACGTGTGAATTTATGTGTGCATGTGCGTATATGTGTTTGTGTGTAAGTGTTGTGTATGTTATTCAGTTATTGAGTTATTTGTGGGTCGTCATCATTACACTCCGAACATGTCAGTAGTATAGCAGGAAGGATCTGATTATTATTTGGCCCGTAAATTAACAAAGATATATAGTAGGCGCGCGGCGCGCCTAATGTACTGTAGGCGCAGGGGGAGTTAACCGTGACAGCTGGTCCCAGTGACCCCGGAAGTGACCTGTTTATGTCTGGTGTATGCTGACTTTGGAGTTCTTTATGTACTTGATCGTTAGTGATAGGTTAGTAGATTATACAACATCAATGAAAAACAATCAATATAAAACAGAAGACAAAGATATATTTTATTCTTTTATTATCTCAATAGGTGTATAACATACATTGATATTATATAACATTACAAAAATATTCAGTACACGAAGTAAATATATAGTACAAGGATAACATTTAGTTATACCTATGTAGTTGGATGTCTGCTTAGCTATGTGGCGTCGATGAATCATAAGGGGTGAAACTGTTAGAGATTCCTGGTTAGGCTAAGCTGGTAGTGTAAAGAGTTAAATATCTAGAGGCGTAGTCGAGACGTTATCATCAGCTACCTTTCTTTTTATATAGAAATAGGAAAGAGCATTTCTTGTTTGACTGTAGGAAAATATGGAATTATTTAAGACTTTGAAACCTACATTTTTCCCACCCTTGGCCTTTTGCGTGGCGAGAACCTCTAAAAACATATCTTTATCTAATTTGTTGTGTTGCTTGCTTAGCCCTTTACAACTGATTTTATCGTAATCCCCACTACAATGGTACGTCTTACTACATAAGCTAACAAGAGCTGTCCCTTCGTACTCTAGTTTAAAAAGACCGGGCGTTCGTTTGGTGTATGCTTTAACACCCTTACAGTTTATACAGTCTGTTTTGCTAATATGTTCATCGCAGCGATAGGTGTATGGAGGTCGCCTAGTGTGTAATAAGGGCTGTATAGGGGTCGTTTAGTGTGCCGTGATGGGTCAATGGAGGTCGGCTAGTATGTCGTGATGGGTGTACGGAGATCGTCTAGTGTGTCATATTGGGTGTATAGAGGGCGTTTAGTGTGTCATGATGGTTGTATAGGGGTCGTCTAGTGTGTCATGATGGTTGTATAGGGGTCGTCTAGTGTGCCGTGATGGGTGTACGGAGGTCGTCTAGTGTGTCATATTGGGTGTATAGAGGGCGTTTAGTGTGTCATGATGGTTGTATAGGGATCGTCTAGTGTGTCATGATGGTTGTATAGGGGTCGTCTAGTGTGCCGTGATGGGTCAATGGAGGTCGGCTAGTATGTCGTGATGGGTGTACGGAGGTCGTCTAGTGTGTCATATTGGGTGTATAGAGGGCGTTTAGTGTGTCATGATGGTTGTATAGGGGTCGTCTAGTGTGTCATGATGGGTGTATAGGGGTCGTCTAGTGTGCCGTGATGGGTGTACGGAGGTCGTCTAGTGTGTCATATTGGGTGTATAGAGGGCGTTTAGTGTGTCATGATGGTTGTATAGGGGTCGTCTAGTGTGTCATGATGGTTGTATAGGGGTCGTCTAGTGTGCCGTGAGGGGTCAATGGAGGTCGGCTAGTATGTCGTGATGGGTGTACGGAGGTCGTCTAGTGTGTCATATTGGGTGTATAGAGGGCGTTTAGTGTGTCATGATGGTTGTATAGGGGTCGTCTAGTGTGTCATGATGGTTGTATAGGGGTCGTCTAGTGTGCCATGATGGGTGCGTGGAGGTCGGCTAGTATGTCGTGATGGGTCAATGGAGGTCGTCTAGTGGGGTATGATGGTTGTATGGAGGTCGTCTAGTGTGTCATATTTGGTGTATAGAGGGCGTTTAGTGTGTCATGATGGTTGTATAGGGGTCGTCTAGTGTGTCATATTGGGTGTATAGAGGGCGTCTAGTGTGTCATGATGGGTGTATGTAGGTCGTTTAGTGTGTCATATTGGGTGTATAGAGGGCGTTTAGTGTGTCGTGAGGGGTGTATGGAGGTCGTCTACTGTGTCGTGAGGGGTGTATGGAGGTCATCTAGTGTGGTATGTGGGGTGTATGGCGGTTGTCTGGTATATCATACTTTAATCAACCAATAAGAAAAATGAAGGAACATTACATTCAACATTACTTATCTTAACTACTTTACATCAATACAGTTGAATAACGTGTTATCGTTAAGTCTTACCATACTTTAAGAGAAAACATTCAAACTTACAGCGTAAAATATAGTCTCAATCATCTACACCGAATATAACCTGTTATCGATAAACCTTAACATACGTTAAGAGAAAACAAGCCAACTTACTGTGCAAAAATCCGCTAGTGTGAACAGTAACTTTCCTTGAATCAACCAAACTTATAACGCCGTCTAGTTTAAATATAACCTGGTAAGAAATGAATAAATTAACCAATCAGCGAGTGACTAGGCCAACATCGCTTGATATCGGGATTAACCAATCAGAAAAGAGTATTAACATAGGAGGCGGGGCGAAGAAATGGCTGACAGGTGGATTAACCAATCAGAAAAGCGCGTTAGCCCAAGCGTAGGTAGTGGCTGTCGGGTCAGCAGTGGGGGAAAAATGCGGGGTGGTGGGTTACTTGAACTCGTTTTGACCCCTGAGGCAATTCCAGAAGAGTTCTATGACCTCATTTTGACCGCTGAAGGCTTTAATACCAATGTTTCCCACTTCAACGAACGACATACATCATTAAAGGTGATTACTTCAGCTCTTAGACTTTGGAGTTCCATATCTTTATCACTTCAACGAATGACAGACAACAGTAAAGATGATCATTTCAGGTAAGAAAACTTAGTTCCAAACCCTAAAATTTCGTTTCATAACCAAAAAGTTGAACTCAAAACCCTAAAAATTTAGGCCCAAAGTTGTAATTGTTAGACACGAAAGTCGTAAATGTTATATGCAAAGTCCAAAAGTTTGTCAAAAAGACAACCCAAACTCAAAATAGTTAGACACAAAACCCAACAATTTATAGGCAAAGTCCAAAAAGTTACTCCAAAAGACAACTAATGTAACTCTTAATCCCAAAATTTCGGCTCATATGCACAAAGTTGAACACGAACTCTACAAATTTAGTCCCAAAGTGATACTAGTTCGACACAAAAGTCGTAAATGTTATATTCAAATCCAAAAGTTTGTTAAAAAGACAATCCAAACTCAGAATAGTTAGACACAAAACCCAACAATTTATAGGCAAAGTCCAAAAAGTTACTCCAAAAGACAACTAATGTAACTCTTAATCCCATAATTTCGTCGCATAACCAAACAGTTGAACTCAAAAGCCTAAAAATTTAGTCCCAAAGTGATACTAGTTCGACACAAAAGTCGTAAATGTTTATGCAAAGACCAAAAGTTTGTCAAAAAGACAACCCAAACTCAAAATAGTTAGACACAAAGCCCAACAATTTATATGCAAAGGTCAAAAAGTTACTCCAAAAGACAACTAATGTAACACTTAACCCCAAAATTTTGTCGCATAACCAAACAGTTGAACTCAAAAGCCTAAAAATTTAGTCCCCAAGTCGTAATTGTTCGACACGAAAGTCGTAAATGTTATATTCAAAATCCAAAAGTTTGTCAAAAAGACAACCCAAACTCAAAAGTTTGTCAAAAAGACAACCCAAACTCAAAATAGTTAGACATGAAAGGGCAAAAAGGTATACTCAAAGTCCAAAATGTTACTTCAAAAGACAACTAATATAACAACAAGCCCCAAAACTTCGTCTCATAACCAAAAAGTTGAACTCAAAACCCTAAAAAGTGTCCACTTATCAACCAAAGTCTTTAATACAGCTGAGAAAACCCTAATAAATAATTACAATTTACTAAAAATGTTGCCCTTGATGATAGTTGCGACTGTGTCTAAATCATTATTGAAAATATTCATAGAACTCTAGTAAAAACCAAACACACTAAAACACCACATTGAAAGAATGAACTTAAAGTTCACGCCCCTGTCACAACTCTGCTAAGAAAAGTACTGCGAAGCATGAAAGTTATGTCCCCTGCTATAACTCTACTAAACGAAAGTATTACCAAACACGTAGGTTACACTCCTACCATAACCCACTAAGAAAAACAAGATTTTGCTTAAAATACCACATTTATGATTGTTACGCCCCTTGTCCCTTTATGAGGGGACACCCATGAAACTGTTAGAAATAGTAAATTTAACCTAGTGGCATACCCCAGATGTTATATTAGACATCCCCGTATCAAAAATTTAATTAAAACTCACTTTTAGGGTTGTTACGCCCCTTGACCCTTTATGAGGGGACGCCCATGAAACTGTTAAAAATAGTAAATTTAACAGCTAGACATACCCTAAACTTTATATTAACCATCTCCGTATCAAGAATTTACATAAAAACAACGTTTGAAATTACTACCCCTGTACCCATTTTTGGCGGTTACGCCCATGAAACTGTTAAAAATAGTAAATTTAACCTCTAGACATACCCCAAACTTTATATTAAGCATCCCATATCAAGAATTTACATAAAAACCACTTTTGAAATTACTATCCCTGTACCCATTTTTGATGGTTACGCCCATGAAACTGTTAAAAATAGTCAATTTAACATCTAGACATACCACAAACTTTATATTAAGCATCTCCGTATCAAGAATTTACATAAAAACAACTTTTGAAATTACTACCCCTGTACCAATTTTTGGCGGTTACGCCCATGAAATCGATAAAAAATTGAAATTTAACACCTAGACATACCCCAAACTTCATTTTAGTCATCCCTGTATCAAGAATTTACATAAAAACAACTTTTGAAATTACTACCCCGGTACCCATTTTTGGCGGTTACGCCCATGAAACTGTTAAAAATAGTAAATTTAACATCTAGACATACCCCAAACTTTATATTAAGCACCCCCATATCAAGAATTTACATAAAAATCACTTTTGAAATTACTACCCCTGTACCCATTTTTGGCGGTTACGCCCATGAAATCGATAAAAAATTAAAATTTAACATCTAGCCATACCCCAAACTTTATATTAAGCATCCCCATATCAAGAATTTACATAAAAACAACTTTTGAAATTACTACCCCAGTACCCATTTTTGGCGGTTACGCCCATGAAATCGATAAAAAAATTGAAATTTAACACCTAGACATACCCCAAACTTCATTTTAGTCGTCCCTGTATCAAGAATTTACATAAAAACAACTTTTGAAATTACTACCCCAGTACCCATTTTTGACGGTTACGCCCATGAAACTGTTAGAAATAGTAAATTTACACTCTAGGGTTACTCCAAACTTTACATTAAACATCCCCGTAGCAAGAATTTACATAAAAACAACTTTTGAAATTACTACCCCAGTACCCATTTTTGGCGGTTACGCCCATGAAACTGTTAAAAATAGTCAATATAACACCTAGACATATCCCAAACTTTATATTAAGCATCCCCATATCAAGAAGTTACATAAAAACAACTTTTAAATTACTACCCCTGTACCCATTTTTGGCGGTTACGCCCATGAAATCGATAAAAAAATTGACGTTTAACCTATTGGCATACATCAAACATAATATGTGACACGCCCATGTATCAAATTTGCCTAAAAAATCAACCAAAAATTAGTAGTATATATCTAGTGATTGACCGGGTAGACTCTCATATAAGAAAAAATGAAGACTCTCATATAAGGAAAAACCGCACCAAAAAATGTGCGGCCATGTACGGGTAGACTAATTATATAAGGATTTATGAGCGGCTGGCCGCACTTTTTTTGGTGCGGTTTTTCCTTATATGAGAGTCTTCATTTTTTCTTATATGAGAGTCTACCCGGTCAATCACTAGATATATACTACTAATTTTTGGTTGATTTTTTAGGCAAATTTGATACATGGGCGTGTCACATATTATGTTTGATGTATGCCAATAGGTTAAACTTCAATTTTTTTATCGATTTCATGGGCGTAACCGCCAAAAATGGGTACAGGGGTAGTAATTTAAAAGTTGTTTTTATGTAACTTCTTGATATGGGGATGCTTAATATAAAGTTTGGGATATGTCTAGGTGTTATATTGACTATTTTTAACAGTTTCATGGGCGTAACCGCCAAAAATGGGTACTGGGGTAGTAATTTCAAAAGTTGTTTTTATGTAAATTCTTGCTACGGGGATGTTTAATGTAAAGTTTGGAGTAACCCTAGAGTGTAAATTTACTATTTCTAACAGTTTCATGGGCGTAACCGTCAAAAATGGGTACTGGGGTAGTAATTTCAAAAGTTGTTTTTATGTAAATTCTTGATACAGGGACGACTAAAATGAAGTTTGGGGTATGTCTAGGTGTTAAATTTCAATTTTTTTATCGATTTCATGGGCGTAACCGCCAAAAATGGGTACTGGGGTAGTAATTTCAAAAGTTGTTTTTATGTAAATTCTTGATATGGGGATGCTTAATATAAAGTTTGGGGTATGGCTAGATGTTAAATTTTAATTTTTTATCGATTTCATGGGCGTAACCGCCAAAAATGGGTACAGGGGTAGTAATTTCAAAAGTGATTTTTATGTAAATTCTTGATATGGGGGTGCTTAATATAAAGTTTGGGGTATGTCTAGATGTTAAATTTACTATTTTTAACAGTTTCATGGGCGTAACCGCCAAAAATGGGTACCGGGGTAGTAATTTCAAAAGTGGTTTTTATGTAAATTCTTGATACAGGGATGACTAAAATGAAGTTTGGGGTATGTCTAGGTGTTAAATTTCAATTTTTTATCGATTTCATGGGCGTAACCGCCAAAAATTGGTACAGGGGTAGTAATTTCAAAAGTTGTTTTTATGTAAATTCTTGATACGGAGATGCTTAATATAAAGTTTGTGGTATGTCTAGATGTTAAATTGACTATTTTTAACAGTTTCATGGGCGTAACCATCAAAAATGGGTACAGGGATAGTAATTTCAAAAGTGGTTTTTATGTAAATTCTTGATATGGGATGCTTAATATAAAGTTTGGGGTATGTCTAGAGGTTAAATTTACTATTTTTAACAGTTTCATGGGCGTAACCGCCAAAAATGGGTACAGGGGTAGTAATTTCAAACGTTGTTTTTATGTAAATTCTTGATACGGAGATGGTTAATATAAAGTTTAGGGTATGTCTAGCTGTTAAATTTACTATTTTTAACAGTTTCATGGGCGTCCCCTCATAAAGGGTCAAGGGGCGTAACAACCCTAAAAGTGAGTTTTAATTAAATTTTTGATACGGGGATGTCTAATATAACATCTGGGGTATGCCACTAGGTTAAATTTACTATTTCTAACAGTTTCATGGGTGTCCCCTCATAAAGGGACAAGGGGCGTAACAATCATAAATGTGGTATTTTAAGCAAAATCTTGTTTTTCTTAGTGGGTTATGGTAGGAGTGTAACCTACGTGTTTGGTAATACTTTCGTTTAGTAGAGTTATAGCAGGGGACATAACTTTCATGCTTCGCAGTACTTTTCTTAGCAGAGTTGTGACAGGGGCGTGAACTTTAAGTTCATTCTTTCAATGTGGTGTTTTAGTGTGTTTGGTTTTTACTAGAGTTCTATGAATATTTTCAATAATGATTTAGACACAGTCGCAACTATCATCAAGGGCAACATTTTTAGTAAATTGTAATTATTTATTAGGGTTTTCTCAGCTGTATTAAAGACTTTGGTTGATAAGTGGACACTTTTTAGGGTTTTGAGTTCAACTTTTTGGTTATGAGACGAAGTTTTGGGGCTTGTTGTTATATTAGTTGTCTTTTGAAGTAACATTTTGGACTTTGAGTATACCTTTTTGCCCTTTCATGTCTAACTATTTTGAGTTTGGGTTGTCTTTTTGACAAACTTTTGAGTTTGGGTTGTCTTTTTGACAAACTTTTGGATTTTGAATATAACATTTACGACTTTCGTGTCGAACCATTACGACTTGGGGACTAAATTTTTAGGCTTTTGAGTTCAACTGTTTGGTTATGCGACAAAATTTTGGGGTTAAGTGTTACATTAGTTGTCTTTTGGAGTAACTTTTTGACCTTTGCATATAAATTGTTGGGCTTTGTGTCTAACTATTTTGAGTTTGGGTTGTCTTTTTGACAAACTTTTGGTCTTTGCATAAACATTTACGACTTTTGTGTCGAACTAGTATCACTTTGGGACTAAATTTTTAGGCTTTTGAGTTCAACTGTTTGGTTATGCGACGAAATTATGGGATTAAGAGTTACATTAGTTGTCTTTTGGAGTAACTTTGTGGACTTTGCCTATAAATTGTTGGGTTTTGTGTCTAACTATTCTGAGTTTGGATTGTCTTTTTAACAAACTTTTGGATTTGAATATAACATTTACGACTTTTGTGTCGAACTAGTATCACTTTGGGACTAAATTTGTAGAGTTCGTGTTCAACTTTGTGCATATGAGCCGAAATTTTGGGATTAAGAGTTACATTAGTTGTCTTTTGGAGTAACTTTTTGGACTTTGCCTATAAATTGTTGGGTTTTGTGTCTAACTATTTTGAGTTTGGGTTGTCTTTTTGACAAACTTTTGGACTTTGCATATAACATTTACGACTTTCGTGTCTAACAATTACAACTTTGGGCCTAAATTTTTAGGGTTTTGAGTTCAACTTTTTGGTTATGAAACGAAATTTTAGGGTTTGGAACTAAGTTTTCTTACCTGAAATGATCATCTTTACTGTTGTCTGTCATTCGTTGAAGTGATAAAGATATGGAACTCCAAAGTCTAAGAGCTGAAGTAATCACCTTTAATGATGTATGTCGTTCGTTGAAGTGGGAAACATTGGTATTAAAGCCTTCAGCGGTCAAAATGAGGTCATAGAACTCTTCTGGAATTGCCTCAGGGGTCAAAACGAGTTCAAGTAACCCACCACCCCGCATTTTTCCCCCACTGCTGACCCGACAGCCACTACCTACGCTTGGGCTAACGCGCTTTTCTGATTGGTTAATCCACCTGTCAGCCATTTCTTCGCCCCGCCTCCTATGTTAATACTCTTTTCTGATTGGTTAATCCCGATATCAAGCGATGTTGGCCTAGTCACTCGCTGATTGGTTAATTTATTCATTTCTTACCAGGTTATATTTAAACTAGACGGCGTTATAAGTTTGGTTGATTCAAGGAAAGTTACTGTTCACACTAGCGGATTTTTGCACAGTAAGTTGGCTTGTTTTCTCTTAACGTATGTTAAGGTTTATCGATAACAGGTTATATTCGGTGTAGATGATTGAGACTATATTTTACGCTGTAAGTTTGAATGTTTTCTCTTAAAGTATGGTAAGACTTAACGATAACACGTTATTCAACTGTATTGATGTAAAGTAGTTAAGATAAGTAATGTTGAATGTAATGTTCCTTCATTTTTCTTATTGGTTGATTAAAGTATGATATACCAGACAACCGCCATACACCCCACATACCACACTAGATGACCTCCATACACCCCTCACGACACAGTAGACGACCTCCATACACCCCTCACGACACACTAAACGCCCTCTATACACCCAATATGACACACTAAACGACCTACATACACCCATCATGACACACTAGACGCCCTCTATACACCCAATATGACACACTAGACGACCCCTATACAACCATCATGACACACTAAACGCCCTCTATACACCAAATATGACACACTAGACGACCTCCATACAACCATCATACCCCACTAGACGACCTCCATTGACCCATCACGACATACTAGCCGACCTCCACGCACCCATCATGGCACACTAGACGACCCCTATACAACCATCATGACACACTAGACGACCCCTATACAACCATCATGACACACTAAACGCCCTCTATACACCCAATATGACACACTAGACGACCTCCGTACACCCATCACGACATACTAGCCGACCTCCATTGACCCCTCACGGCACACTAGACGACCCCTATACAACCATCATGACACACTAGACGACCCCTATACAACCATCATGACACACTAAACGCCCTCTATACACCCAATATGACACACTAGACGACCTCCGTACACCCATCACGGCACACTAGACGACCCCTATACACCCATCATGACACACTAGACGACCCCTATACAACCATCATGACACACTAAACGCCCTCTATACACCCAATATGACACACTAGACGACCTCCGTACACCCATCACGACATACTAGCCGATCTCCATTGACCCATCACGGCACACTAGACGACCCCTATACAACCATCATGACACACTAGACGATCCCTATACAACCATCATGACACACTAAACGCCCTCTATACACCCAATATGACACACTAGACGACCTCCGTACACCCATCACGGCACACTAGACGACCCCTATACAACCATCATGACACACTAGACGACCCCTATACAACCATCATGACACACTAAACGCCCTCTATACACCCAATATGACACACTAGACGATCTCCGTACACCCATCACGACATACTAGCCGACCTCCATTGACCCATCACGGCACACTAAACGACCCCTATACAGCCCTTATTACACACTAGGCGACCTCCATACACCTATCGCTGCGATGAACATATTAGCAAAACAGACTGTATAAACTGTAAGGGTGTTAAAGCATACACCAAACGAACGCCCGGTCTTTTTAAACTAGAGTACGAAGGGACAGCTCTTGTTAGCTTATGTAGTAAGACGTACCATTGTAGTGGGGATTACGATAAAATCAGTTGTAAAGGGCTAAGCAAGCAACACAACAAATTAGATAAAGATATGTTTTTAGAGGTTCTCGCCACGCAAAAGGCCAAGGGTGGGAAAAATGTAGGTTTCAAAGTCTTAAATAATTCCATATTTTCCTACAGTCAAACAAGAAATGCTCTTTCCTATTTCTATATAAAAAGAAAGGTAGCTGATGATAACGTCTCGACTACGCCTCTAGATATTTAACTCTTTACACTACCAGCTTAGCCTAACCAGGAATCTCTAACAGTTTCACCCCTTATGATTCATCGACGCCACATAGCTAAGCAGACATCCAACTACATAGGTATAACTAAATGTTATCCTTGTACTATATATTTACTTCGTGTACTGAATATTTTTGTAATGTTATATAATATCAATGTATGTTATACACCTATTGAGATAATAAAAGAATAAAATATATCTTTGTCTTCTGTTTTATATTGATTGTTTTTCATTGATGTTGTATAATCTACTAACCTATCACTAACGATCAAGTACATAAAGAACTCCAAAGTCAGCATACACCAGACATAAACAGGTCACTTCCGGGGTCACTGGGACCAGCTGTCACGGTTAACTCCCCCTGCGCCTACAGTACATTAGGCGCGCCGCGCGCCTACTATATATCTTTGTTAATTTACGGGCCAAATAATAATCAGATCCTTCCTGCTATACTACTCATGTCCATAGGTGCTCAGATCCCCTCCTCAGCAATTCCCTCAGTGTCCAGCGACTGACGACTCCAGTTCTATGTTGGTTGATAAGTCTTCTTACACGGCCACTAAGTTTCTCATTTCTGGCTGTGCCCAACTTAACTCCCATTTCCATCATCCGAAAAAGTGGATCTGTGTTTGTCGAAGTCATGTGCTTTTCCCACATCTCTTAGGGCATCGATGATGGCCGCCCGATCCATAGGTTGCTCGTCCTCAACGACAGCGCAGCTAGCCAACCTGTCCGCTCTCTCATTTCCCCGTACTCCCACATGTCCAGGGACATAGACAAAGGTGACCTTACGTATTTTGGATTTCTGCAACGACTCTACCCACTGCATGCGTACAGAGCCCGCCTCCACTGTTGTGTATGTGTGTGTGATGGACGATAAAAGTTATTATCTTCATCATTGAGTGCCTTCTCCGCAACGAAGGTTGACTACCATGGAGCACAATTCTTCTCTGTCTCTTGTTTTGATAGTGCAGTTTTTCATAGGCTGACTTGTCCATCTTTTACATATATTCTAAAGTCTATTAACATTATTAAAGTCATTGATTCTGAGGAACTTATTTAGCTTCATCATCGATGTTTCAGGGGAGCTGCGATAGCTCAGTGGTTAGTAAACGGGACTACAAAGGACAAGAGTTAGGGTTCGATCGATGAGAAATATGTCATCAGCAAAGTCGAGGTCCTCCAAATGGTCTCATTGTATCCATTCGGTGCCTTTATTACCAGTGCAGCATTTCTTCAATATGAAGTCCATAACAATTCCAAATAACAAGGGCGATAAAATACATCCTTGTTTAATCCCAGTTTCTATTGGGAAACATTCGCTCAGTCCTTCCTCTGTTCGAACTGCACATGTGTAACCATCATACATGTCTTTCATAATATTTATGATGTTTTATGGTAAGCCATATTGCTTCAGAATTTTCCATAAAGAATCTCTATGAATACTGTCAAATGCTTTTTTTGAAGTCGATGAAGTTAAGTAGAAAAGGTTTTTGCTTTTCAATGTGTTCCTCCAATATAAGTCGTACAGTGAAAATGTGGTCAAGACAGCTTCTCCCTTTTCTAAACCCAGCCTGTTCTTCACGCATTACTGTATCTATTGAATTCTTTATTCTATTTAGGATGATTTTGCAGAATAACTTTGAGGCAACTGACAAAAGTGTCACTAATCTCCAGTTGTTACAATCTCTAAGATTGCCCTTTTTTTTAAATCTTAACAATGATTCATTTTTTCCATTTACGAGGCCTTTTCTCTGCTTTCCAAATGATGTTGAACATTTCCTGCAGATGTAATAAAATATGGTTATCAATTGCCTTGTGGAAATAATCAATATGCTGGAGAAATTAAACATTGATGGCAAGGATCTGCGAATCATAAAAAAACATGTACTGACAACAAACAGCAGCTATACGAATTAACAACCAAACAGGACAATTTCAAATTATAAAACAAGGAGTCAGACAAGGCTGTGTTCTGTCACCGGATTTGTTTTCACTTTACAGCGAATATATTATAAGATCAATAGTAGACAAAAAAGGAATTGAAGTCAACGGTCACAACATAAATAATTTGCGATATGCGGATGACACAGTCTTAATAGCAGAGACAGAGAATGAACTATAAGAGATGATAGACATAATAGTAAAAGAAAGCAACAATAAAGGTCTCAGTCTGAATAGTAAGAAAACAGAAGTAATGGTTATATCGAAGAAACAATCACCACTATCATGCAGCATAAAAATAAACGAGACAAATCTGAAACAAGTGCAACGTTTCAAATACTTGGGCACAATAATAACATCAGATGGGAGATGCACCACAGAAATAAAAAGCAGAATAGCTCAGGCCAAAATGGCATTTCAGAAAATGAAAAATATCTTATGCAACAAATCTATGTCAATAAAAATGAGAAAGAGAGTTCATCGGTGCTATATAGAACCAATTCTGACCTATTGAAGCGAATCATGGACAGTAGACAAACAAATGAAAAGACGATTCGAGGCCACAGAGATGGGATTTCTCAGAAGAATGTTAAAAGTTCCCTGGACAGCTAAAAAGACCAATGAGAAAGTTCTCAAAGAGGCCAACACAAAAAGGGAGCTCTTAAAAAACATCATAAAGAAGCAATCAAGTTTTTTCGGGCACATCATGAGAAGAGGAAAGTTGAAATACTTGGCTACAACTGGCAAAATAAAAGGGAAGAGAGTTCGCGGGCGACAAAGAGAGAAAATACTGGATAGCTTGGTGTCATGGCATGGAAAACAGTCAATAACAGAACTGATACGATACACTGTAGATAGAAGATTGTGGAGGGACATGATCACCTACGCCAACCGGTATGGCACATGATGATGATCAATTGCCTTGAGGATCTCAGCTGTGAACTTATCCTCTCCAGCAGCCTTGTTATTGGTCATATGTTTTAAGGTGGTTTCTATTTCGCTCAAGGTGAAGTCATCTAAATTTACACCTAATTCTGCTGCTGGTGTTTCAGCTTCAAAATCTGTTAAATTGTGGGGTAGTGGACGATGAAGAATTTCTTTATTAAAACGTTATTATTGTTGCGCTCTTATTCGTCGTTTTAAAAACAGCAGTGTCCTAATTTGAGTTCGTTTTCACTTTGATATACGTCAATATGGTATATGTTATTACTCTTATATGTGAATTTCTTATGCAAGTTGGTGCTAAATCAGACTTTCTTATAATATACTTATCAACTTTTTGTCAAATGATTAATCTGCCGAAGTTTTGCTTTAATAAAAGAGAATTATCTCTGGTTTTTTAGGACTTCTTGACTCAAATATTTTACAATGAATTTATAGTTGCTCATTATTATTTGCCATTCTGGCAACCTGCCTTTCGTTGCTCAAAAATTGCTTTTTCTTCTTTGTCTTTACTATTTTTTGTTCTCAAAGTTGGAAAAATAATTCATCTTAAAAGCCTTTTACCTTACATTTAGTCTGCAATCTCTTGCGTTTATACCTCTCGTTTCACTTTTTTATTCAGCTGCTGACGGTTTATAATATGAGCATCTGTAAATAATGCGGAGGGCAACATTGTCAAAAGTTTAGAGAAATTTGCAATCATGATTTAATTGTTTATTTTTATTTAATTCTTTGGCTTTGCTAACTGTTTATATCGTGTTCTCCCTCCTTGATAGTTGGAGATATCCGTCCCTCTCGTTATATTTTAGATATTCTTGTTTCCATTGTTCATGATACTGTAGACTCCTGTTCATGAGTAACATGTCGGTCTATGTAAACGTAAAGAGTAACCAGTACACCTTATGATTTATATAGAGAGTGTCATATTAGTACCAATTTTCTTGAGCCTCGTGGGCTGAGTGGTTACTGAGCTCGCTTCTTGATAATAAGGGTCCGTGTTCAATTCCCAGACATGGTGGATTTTATGTTTCGGACCGACAAAGCCTTGGGGTCAACCCAGCCTCTAAAAATGGATACCAGAGATTTTTCTGGAATGTAAAGACGGCCTGGCGTAATGCCGACTACATCAACCAAAAATATGCCGGAGAACATGGTCGGTCGCTGCTTACATCATATACTCCATAAACCTAGCAAAACGGAAAAGGGGGGGGGGGTGGTTTAGCGTGTGTTTACTTGTCACCAGTAATGTATTAATTAATATTTCATTCGCCCATAAATATTAACTTTAGCTAGAAATGTCTGTTTTGTGTGGGTTGTCACAGATTGAAAACTTCCTCTTCTTTCCTTCCTCAAATACCTTTCAGCGTCGAGGGGAGATATAATTTGCGGTCTTTTGCTCTTCTGTTCGCCTCTGCTGCTGTTATGTTTCCTAGTGCTTCTATATTCTATCGATCCATCTTTTTCGTGGTCGACCATAGGGTCTGTTATTTTCACATCTTTTATTGAAGGCTCGTTGTGTTGTGTTTTGATCTTTCTGCCTTGTCACGTGGCCAAACCATTGTATCTCTTGTTTCTTTATATATTCTATGGCGGGGGCTATTCCAAGCTTTTTTCTCTGTTCTTCATTTCTGATCTTATCTCTCAGACTGTTTCCTGTCATTCGTCTAACACATTTCATCGCAGTTGAGGTTATTTTTTCTTATTGTTCTTGCATCTATGGTCCAGGACTGGCATTGGTAGCACAACGTTGGGACGAAGATTGTGTTGTAGAGTCCAGGACTGGCATTGGTAGCACAACGTTGGACGAAGATTGTGTTGTAAAGTCCAGGACTGGCATTGGTAGCACAACGTTGGGACGAAGATTGTGTTGTAGAGTCCAGGTCTGGCATTGGTAGCACAACGTTGGGATGAAGATTGTGTTGTAGAGTCCAGGTCTGACATTGGTAGCACAACGTTGGGACGAAGATTGTACTGTAGAGTCCAGGTCTGACATTGGTAGCACAACGTTGGGACGAAGATTGTGTTGTAGAGTCCCCGTTTTGCCTAGATTAAAAACCACGTCCATAAAATACTAATTTTAAGAATCTGTGGAATGTGCCAGCATTAGGACATCTTCATTCATCAAACACTGTAAAATGTTTAATGTTGTCACTAAAATGCCACTTTCAGATGAAAACAAACAACCGTGCTAGAAGTTTTCTCAAACCTTCCACTAATCCTAAGTTGTTGTTACAGCACAGATAGGTACAGCCAGCTTCCTTCGCTCCTCTCTAATTCCAGCAGCTCGTTATTTACTGACGAAAGCAAGACCTGTCCATTCTTATGTTATTTTCCCATCTGTTTTCCTGTTGTCAAGAATTATTTCTCCACCAATTAACCTTTCTCCAATCTTGCTTTCGTCTGGCTCAACGAGTGCTATTAGCACAACTGTTTCTCTATAATATTTTAATTTCGTCCCCATATTTTTCGTTTCAACATAACCATATGTGCAACATTCGTAATTGATATTTTCATGTTGGAGGAAATTATAACTGAAATTAAAAAAAAACATAAAACAATCGAGTCCATGGCGTAGTGTGGGTCGACAGCACCCACGCAAGACAAGTATTGCGTCCCCTCCCCCCCCCCCCACCTAACTGCTATTTTTTTAATGCAATATTAATACTTTTAAAATTACATTTAGACTCTTGAATACAACAATTACTTAATGAAATAAACATGACAAGCTAAAAATATGGATTAGATGTAAATATCAAAAAGACTAAAACTGTGATAATAAATAAAGCATTAACTCAAAACCCACAAGTGGATATCAAAATTGAAGGAATAGACTTCGAGACAGTTCAGAACTACAACTTCCTTGGCCATTCTATAACCAGTAATGGAAAATGTAAAAGTGAAATAAACAAAAGAATAGCAGTGCAAAAAAATAATTTCAATGTCATGAAAAATATACTAACATCAAAACAAATAACACAAGGGCTAAAACTAAGAATAGCAAAATGTTATATCTCCTCAACATTCTTATATGATGCAGAAACATGGACATTAGACAAGAAAACAAAACAGAAAATCGAAGCCTTTAAAATGTGGATATATAGAAGAATAGGTAGAATTGGATGGAAAGAATAGAAAACAAACGATGAAGTCTTAAAACATCTAAAAATGAAAAGAGAACTACTAAATACAATTCAAACAGAACAAATATGATCTTTGGGTCATGTTAAAAGACACAACAGCCTACTAAAAGTAATCTTTGAGGAGAAAATACAAGGTGAAAGAGGCAGAGGCAGACCAAAACTAACACGGACTAGTAACATCAAAAGATGAACAAGTCAGTCTATGACAACCTGCACCATCAAAGCAAGAGACAGAACGGAATGGCGATCCATGGTAACCAACCTTAGTTGTGTAGATGGCACACTATGATCATGATTAATACTTACTTTGTTTCCGTTCGAATTTCCTAGTGTTTCTCTAGTGTTTCTTTAGTAATTCTCTAGTGTTTCTTTGTTTTTTCTCTCTGTCTTACAACACCACATTAACTGTTGTTTCCTTATGGTTTTAATAGTGAGAATTAATCTTAACTTTTTCCACTTTTTCGTTTCTGATCCGATATTTCTTTTCATGCGACTGACTCATCTCATTTCTGTGGTTGTTTGTTTTGTCATTGATCTTGATTCTAGCGCCCAGATCTGGCATTAATAACATAACGTTAAATGAATATTGCGAAGTTCTTGTTTTGCCTCTGCGAATATTTCCTTGTTGGATTGCAGTGGTGAGATGTGTCCAGTGACTTGACAAACTTTATTGAATCCTGAGTTTACTTCTGCTACATGTGAATTGTCGTTTGTCAGTAGACTTCTTAAGTACAATCATTTCTCCACCTGTTTTAATTGTCTGTCGTCTATCGTTATGTCGATCTTCTGTTTTTCTTTTACTTTGTATATTCCTTTTGTCTTGCTGATTGTCAAATTTCGTTGGGTGCTTGTGTCTATTTAAGTGTTCGTATAATACTTCTATTATTCCATGAATTATTGCCTTGTCGTTTTTCAATAGCGACATTCAATAGCCACGGTGTGTGCAATAGGCCAAGATGGCCGCCTAATCAATTCGTGCTCAGGTTAGTGATATTTTTTCCTCAGCATTTCTTTTCCGATGATTCCTTCTATCTGGTCTGGATTTTTTTTTCGGGAACTGCGTTGGGCTGGTCGCAATCACCTGAGCAAAAGGTCAACATGTTTGTGCCGCCGGCGTGCAGCTACTGTTGGGAGGGGGATGGGGGGGGGGATTGATTTTTGATTGAAGGGGAATGGTACCAGGCCCCGGCTTTGCTCTGGGACGGGATGTATGATCTGTGTTCGACTGCAAATATCACCACCATGCTGGATTGTGGTCGGATCGAGTGTTTCACCCAAGTGGAGGCATGACTTCAATTGCTGGGGACAGCGTTTCTAGGGTCACGCTCACTGATTTTGAAGTCTACACGGATTTGGCGCTGGCGCATGGAGGCCGTGTCTTCCGCGACAACTGTTACAGTGATCTCGAAGTGTACATCATGAGTTGCGCACCTTTTGTCATATCGCAACATGCTCACTAGAACAGTATCAGTGAACAGGATGAACACTTTGTTGGTTGCTGGGACAGAGACTGAGTAGATAAGGGAATGCCCCTCCTACAGTGACGCCTTTCCGTTCTAAAGTCTCAAATCGTGTCATTTATTCGTTTTCGGCATGGATTTCTGCAATATCACCAAAATACCTTTCAGAACCATTAGTTGTGACGAACTAGCAGCAATATTCTCCCAAGCACCATGGTACTTCATACTACTGTGCTTCCATGTTCTTAATATTTTTTTCTTGTGTCTACCATGTAATCTCAAACCTTTTGCAAGTGATCTTAAATCCCATTTAAGAAAGATCAATACATGTGAGATGCGATGCTTGAGAAAAGTAACAAACAACACAAGACGAGATAGAATACCAAATGAAACCTTAAGAAAAATGGTAGGAACTAAACCCTGCCAAATATATATAGAGCATCAACAACTTAAATGGTTTGGCCACCTGGTCAGAATGAATCCTTACCAATCACCATCAAAGGCGTTCTTCTCGAGAAAGCATGGAAAAAGACCAAGTGGAAGACCCAGAAGAAGATGGATAGATGCAGTGACAGAGACGTGTAACAACAATGGAAGATCACTAATTCAGACAGTTCGAGCAGCTCAAGAACTACAAATGATATAAACTACGACACCTTTTAGGTATCAGTGAGAAAGAGAAAAGACGAAGAAGAGGAATAAAATAATGTCTTTTGTAGACGTTCTAACACGCGAACTGTATATCTAGCCCACCGTATAAATGGCATTAAAGGAACATGTCTGCTTGTCGTGTCTGACTGATCTCGGATTTCTGTGATTAGCGATGTAGTTGTAGAGAGATGTAGTTGTAGAGAGATGTAGTTGTAGAGAGATGTAGTTGTAGAGAGATGTAGTTGTAGAGAGATGTAGTTGTAGAGAGATGTAGTTGTAGAGAGATGTAGTTGTAGAGAGATGTAGTTGTAGAGAGATGTAGTTGTAGAGAGATAGCTTTTCAAACCGAATACCAGGGCTCGAAGCTCGCTCGTCCCCGCCAATCGACGCAGCGGGAAAGAAAATTAGGGAACAGGCAAATAATTGCAATACTTCTAATGAGACATTTGTCATATTTTAGTTCTACTCTTTAGTCTCGAGCTCTTCCTCATCTTTCTATTTGATATATCTCGACGCTCATACTACCTCTCCTCATGTAGCATACACATCTCTCTCTCCTTTCTTATTTCAACATACTACTTTCCTCGCCCTCCACTTGATCAACTAACATGTAGTTATAGATAATTGTGCTTCACCGTTTGTTGTCGTTGTCCCTGTATTCTGAAGAAGGCCACAGGCCGGAACATCAGTATTGTGTTGTGTTCCTTCCTTGTAATGCTGTCACCTTGGAGCGTGTTTCATACCCCAATACTGGCTCCCGGGACAAAAATGGAGTGTCTGATCATTGGCCACGGAATGTCAGGTATCCGTTGTGACAGAACTGAGCTGCGCGTCCTCAAAAGATGCTACCATAATAAAAGAAAGTTGCACACTCTGCTCACCTATTGAGGTAACCCTTTACTGCTATAGGACAGCTTTACCTTTTTTATACCTACCATCTAATCGTCAGCAGCTTAACCAGACAGCAGAGGTAAAGCTTCCAGCCCTAGCGAACATCCTGTTTTAGCTGGTAAATAATACTGGAAGATTAGGCAGAACAAGTGCAGCTAAAACCTGCAGTTTGGCTTGAAACGTGATGCTACACCTATTCATGAATTTAGCGTTTGCCGTTTCCATTTTACATTCACCTCGTTAATGACGTAAACTGTCTGTAAAAGAGTGTTTCTACGGTATGTGAACCTGTCAGGGTTTCTACGATGCTCTGGTAATTGTGTCTCTCGAGTAAAGGGACGACTTGCGAGTGGACCCAATTTCAGGTTGGGAGATCTGAGCTCCAACAGTCTCATTCTCTCGCCATTGTGCCCGATTGATCACGTAGTGAAAGTGCTAGGACGACTGTGTAGTGGCGGTGAAAGGATGTAGACTCAGATACTTCACAAAATGCATCATAAGTGAAAGTCGAGTTCATCAGTAAAGATAGAAACGACAGAAAGAGCCCTGTGACAGTCACGTGCCGAACAAGAAATATGGTGTTTATGCCCAGACTTTTTATAGACTTTGGAGACATTTTTAGGAGGGATAATGAGGTCGACATTAACCAACCAAATACGTTTCTTTCCCAGAATTCAACTTAAGGATAGTAAACCCGACCTACTGTTCTAAATTGGTTCAGTTCTCTAACCATTGCTCTACCGTGATAACATCGGCAAGCCTGGAACTGTTGTTATAACGCTTAAGACCTGTTATTAATATGTTTTTATTAACATTGAGAATTAAAGAGTAAAATGAAGTAAAGAGCCCCGTCACGCCAATTGGCGTATAGGGAATATGGTGTTAGTGGCCATAAAGTTTACAGATGGTGTACTAGAGTTTAGTTTAGCAAGGATAAGCAATTGTGATGTCTGGACAACACGCAAAAGGCGGGAATAACTTTATAGATTGAAAGAGATAGGAAATAGTTATTGAGTTATTGAGTTATTTCTGGGTCATCATCATTGCACTCCGAACATGTCCATAGGTGCTCAGATCCCCTCCTCAGCAATTCCCGCAGTGTCCAGCGACTGACGACTCCAGCTCTAATGTTGGTTGATAAGTCTTCTTACACGGCCACTAAGTTTCTCATTTCTGGCTGTGCCCATCTTAACTCCCATTTCCATCATCCGAAGAAGTGACGTGGATCTGTGTTTGTCGAAGTCCTGTGCTCTTCCCACATTTTGGAGGGCATTGATGATGTCCGCCCGATCCATAGGTTGCCCGTCCTCAACGAAAGCGCAGCTAGCCAACCTGTCCGCCCTTTCATTTCCCCGTACTCCCGCATGTCCAGGGACATAGACAAAGGTGACCTTACGTATTTTGGATTTCTGCAACGACTCTACCCATTGCATGCGTACAGAGCCCGCCTCCACTTTTTTTATCATGCTCATCGAATCACTCAGTCACTGCCATCGCCTCCATTGTCATGCTACTCGTGGTCACGACGTATGCACCACTGTCTTCGTAGACTATTCTGCCTGCCGAGCGTGCTGTAAATGCCCATGCACTTCTTTGGTGTCGTCTTACAGATCCGTCTGTATAGATGACTGCATCTTTCTCATCGGTGTTATCGCAGATACATTAGCATTAACCACGACCGGGTTCTGTTCCCTACTTTTCCTGTCGAGTGTGACAATACACGAGAAAGTCCCCTTGAATGACGTAGGCACCGGTATCCACTCCTCACCAACGCTGATATTGGTAAGCCCACAGACCTGTTTGATGACATCTTCTGCTCTGTCCACCCATGATTTGCTCTTTTTAGCCTGGCACCTTTCCCTGTGTTGAGCACTTGGTGCAATGGATGCTCTTTATCTGTACTAATCTTCAGGTATGCTCGTGCTCTCCAGATCTTGATTCTGTCATCCATGGTTGGAAAGTCAAGAATATACCTCATTGCTACACAGGGAGTGGCCCTTGTACATCCCAAGATAATGTGCATGGCTTCATTTTGTATTTCTCCAGCCTATCAATTTGAGTCGTACTGACAGTAAGAATTGCCTGGGCATACTCGATAGGTGCGAGGATTAATCCCTGGAACAGAAGAGTAAGTAGCCTCTGCTCGATGTTGGCAGCTGCCATGACTTTCAAGGCGGCTAATCCTTTGCGGGATTTTGTTATCACATGGTCAACGTGGTCCCGAAAATACACGATGCGAAACAATTTTCTCCAGCAGCTTGCCCGCAGTGTTCTGCATTGTGATGATTCTGTAGGCACTGATCTGAGAATGGTCCTTGTTTGGTTTCGGTAGCGGTAGTAAGTAGCTGTGTAGCCACTCCTCCTTAATCTGGCCACTCTGAATGCTGGCATTAAACTCATTGGCCAGTGTTGTCAAGTCGTCGTCAGCTAAATCGCCTATGTCATCGTACCGAACACCATCTGGACCAGGAGCAGTGTTGTGTGACCTTTTAAGTGTCGTGCGAATGGTACCGGTTGTGATTGTGAGATCTTCTTCCAGCACTACATCCTTACACAATTTTGACAGCGATCCCCGTATCCTCATTCTTACAGCCTCATTTCTTTGGTCCGTCTGCTCAATGTAGCGGGCAAGCAGGGCCTTCCCGTTGCTCTCATCAGATTTGTGCTATATCCGGCCTGTGCTCTGAAAGTCTGGTATGCCTCTGTGTCGTGTTGTGCCATTCATGCTCTGATGAAGGCGCCAGAATGTGGCTAGCGATTTTTCTGAGCACACTTTTTTACAGAAGTCATCCCATTTGGCATCCTTAGCCTGTTTAGCACATAGTTTAAAGTGCATCATTTTTTGGTCGACCTCTACTTTCAGACGCTTCAAGAGCTCAGGTTGTGTTCTTCCATTCTTTCTGGCTTTCTGCCATGTCTTGACCGTTTGTCTCTTGCTCCGCCAAGCTTCCTCGACTTCTACGTTCCACCAGGGTGGCTGCGTCCATCTCTCCTGCCTCCTACGAGGGGCGCTCTGTTTCCTATGTCTGATTTTGCTAATGACGTCTTGGTCTTTTTTTCTCGTAGTGGAATGTGTGGAGCTTTCTTTTCTGGCTTCTATTTCTGCTTTTCTCACTTAGGAGGGCATTTGGATAGTGATCACTTCCGTGGAACCCCAGTACACGGCTTCCGTGCTTAATGGACACCGATGAGAGTGAATTGGCTTCCGGGGAATATTGCGCCATGTTCGCTGGCTTCTTCAGAGGACTCACAGATAAGTGCTGATTTCCAGTGAACTTTTCTGTTTATTTGTTTGTTTTTTATTGCTATTTGAAGGGATCGTGTGATTGTACGCGTTTTCTATTTGATGTAAATCACTTTGCTTCTTTTGATTAATTGCATTTTGTTACAATTTCTTTATTTGAAGACTTTATACTCATCCTTGTTCTTGATTGCGCTATTGAACGCGACAAAATATGGCGTTTTTTTTAGGCCAGTCTGTCGGCAAGGACGCGTAAATTCATTTCATTTGTAAAAAGCTCACAGTGTATCCGCGTGCTGCAGAGCTATTTACTGGAGTTGGCCAGTTTATAACATGTAAACGGGTTCTGGATCGTGCGACTGAGTAAGTGCACGTGAGTCTAGACCATCCACAGCATCGACGTTCAGCGACTAAATCATCTATGATACTATGACGACGGTAAGTATTCAGATGCAGCCCAAACGACAACATCGAAGAAGGAAATAGTTATCGGCGGGTAGTTGAAGGTTAACTATTGTGGAAATAGTGATCCACGTTTTTCGTCACGTGATTATAAATAAAACCCTGTTTATGTCTTTGGGAGCCGCGATAGCTCAGTGGTTAGTGAACTGGACTACAAAGGACAAGGGGTAGGGTTCGATACCAACCGACGGCTTCCGGGTTCACCCAGCCTTAAATGGGTACCGGATTTTTTCTGGGAAAGTAAAGCAACACGGGCGTAATACCGACCACATTGCCCCAAAAATCATGTGCTGAAGGTCTGTAAAATATAGGGTCACTAATACCATATTTCCCTATACGCCACTTGGCGTGACGGGGGTACTTTACTTTTTTTATGTCTTTAGATAGGGGAAGTTCTTCAGACAGAGGAATGGGAAGCATTTTTGAGAGATGGGACACCGCTTCTTCTTCTTCTTTCTTCCCTCATTTGCCTTTCATTGTCGAAATAAAAGTAAAGTATCCAAGTCACGCCAAGTGGCGTGTAAGGAATATGGTGTTAGTGATCATAAATTTTTACAGACTTTCAGCACATGATTTTTAAGGTAATGTGGTCGGTATTACGCCCGTGCCGCTTTACTTTCCCAGAAAAAAAATCCGGTACCCAATAAAGGCTGGGTGAACCGGAAGCTGTCGGCTGGGATCGAACCCTACCTCTTGTCCTTTGTAGTCCAGTTCACTAACCACTGAGCTGTCGCGGCTCCCTTTCATCGTCGAGGGGAGATGTAATGTACGGTCTTTTGCTCTTTGGTTCGCCTCTGACGCAGTTATGTTTCCAATTGTTTCTAACATTCCGTAAAACCTATCTTTTTCGTGGTCGGCCTTTGGGTCTGGTGTTCTCGGAACTTTTATTGAAGGCTCATTGTGTTATGTTTTGATCTTTATGCCTTGTTATGTGGCGTAACCATTGTATCTGTTGTTTCTTTTTATATTCTATGGCGGAGGTTATTCCTAGTTTTTTTTTTACTTTGTTTTTTTTTAAATCTCTGATCTTATCTCTCAGGCTGTTTCCTATATCATTCGTCTAACACATTTCATCTCAGTAGAGGCAATTTTTCTTATTGTTCTTGCATCTAGGGTCCAGGACTGCATTGGTAGCACAACAATGGAATGATGATTGTATTGTAGAGTGCCTGTTTTGGCTCTAGAGTTATTTCCTTGTTTGACAATAGTGGCGACGGCTGTCCAATGATTTGACAAGCTTTGTTGTATATGGAGTCTATTTCTTCTATTTGTGAATTGTCGTTTGTGACTAGACTTCCTACAACGGGACACATTATTGGCGATAATTGGTAACATCTAGTATGTGGGCAGCATCCATGAAGCAGGTAGCATTAGTTTATGTAGACTCAAGAAGAATAGCAGACCAACGTGCAGATTTTTAAGTTAAGACAAATGAAGAATATTATAAATTATTAGTGGTCCGTCATATAACCTATTATATGGCTGTGAAACATGGATAACAACAAAAGTGACAATCATGAAGATACAGACTTTCATTAATGGATGCTTACGCAGAATAAAAGGATGGAAATGGCAGGACAAATCACTAACATAGAATTATGGAATGTACCTGTCAAATGCCAGTGGATAAAGAGATACAGCGAATACGATGGCGCTGGATAGGACACACACTGCGGAAGCCAACTGAGAGTATTACACAGCAGGCCTTTTTTGGAATCCAAGGGGAAAAGACAAAGAGGAAAACCAAGGAATTATTGGAGAAGACATACAGAAACAGAGATGAAGATGATGGGGAAGACATGGAATGATATTAAAAGAATGGCAAGAAACAGAACGACTTGGAAAGTGTTTGTTGAAGACCTATCCTCCACAGGGAGCTGAAAGGCAGAAGAGGAGGATTTGGTCGGTCATGGATACTGTTAAAAACCCTAGAGGTCTGTTAGAAAAATATGGAGAAACTGATTAGCAGTTTGTTGGCGGTAGAAAGGCTGGGACTAAATTGTATTTTGAGTATAGAGTATTTGAGTTTATTTATTGATAAGATACAAGGTTAATAAACTCCTGGACAGCTGAACGGTTTGAGGCAGTCTCCTGACAGATAACTCACGAGTAAATACGTTTTTTATTACCTGCATGTTATGCGAAGTCCAGTCAAATGTAGCAGATCAGTTTGTCAAAATAACAATATCTCAAACATTAAGTAACGACAACTAGTACTACCATTGTAAGACCATTAAGTAACGACAAGTACAACCAATGTGAGCCCTTTAAGTAACGACAACAAGTACTACCAATGTAAGACCATTAAGTAACGACAACAAGTACTACCAATGTAAGACCATTAAGTAACGACAACTAGTACTACCATTGTAAGACCATTAAGTAACGACAAAAAGTACTACCAATGTAAGACCATTAAGTAACGACAACAAGTACTACCAATGTAAGACCATTAAGTAACGACAACAAGTACTACCATTGTAAGACCATTAAGTAACGACAAGTACAACCAATGTGAGCCCATTAAGTAACGACAACAAGTACAACCAATGTAAGACCATTAAGTAACGACAACAAGTACAACCATTGTAAGACCATTAAGTAACGATAACAAGTACAACCAATGTAAGACCATTAAGTAACGACAACAAGTACAACCATTGTAAGACCATTAAGTAACGACAACAAGTACAACCATTGTAAGACCATTAAGTAACGACAACAAGTACAACCATTGTAAGACCATTAGTAACGACAACAAGTACAACCAATGTGAGACCATTAGTAACGACAACAAGTACAACCATTGTAAGACCATTAGGTAACGACAACAAGTACAACCATTGTAAGACCATTAAGTAACGACAACAAGTACAACCATTGTAAGACCATTAAGTAACGACAACAAGTACAACCCAATGTAAGACCATTAAGTAACGACAACAAGTACAACCATTGTAAGACCATTAAGTAACGACAACAAGTACAACCATGTAAGACCATTAAGTAACGACAACAAGTACAACCAATGTAAGACCATTAAGTAACGACAACAAGTACAACCAATGTAAGACCATTAAGTAACGACAACAAGTACAACCATTGTAAGACCATTAAGTAACGACAACAAGTACAACCATTGTAAGACCATTAAGTAACGACAACAAGTACAACCATTGTAAGACCATTAAGTAACGACAAAGTACAACCATTGTAAGACCATTAAGTAACGACAACAAGTACAACCAATGTGAGACCATTAAGTAACGACAACAAGTACAACCAATGTGAGACCATTAAGTAACGACAACACGTACAACCAATGTAAGACCATTAAGTAACGACAACAAGTACAACCAATGTGAGACCATTAAGTAACGACAACAAGTACAACCAATGTGAGACCATTAAGTAACGACAACAAGTACAACCATTGTGAGACCATTAAGTAACGACAACAAGTACAACCAATGTGAGACCATTAAGTAACGACAACAAGTACAACCAATGTAAGACCATTAAGTAACGACAACACGTACAACCATTGTGAGACCATTAAGTAACGACATCAAGTACAACCAATGTGAGACCATTAAGTAACGACAACAAGTACAACCAATGTGAGACCATTAAGTAACGACAACACGTACAACCATTGTAAGACCATTAAGTAACGACAACAAGTACAACCAATGTGAGACCATTAAGTAACGACAACAAGTACAACCAATGTGAGACCATTAAGTAACGACAACAAGTACAACCAATGTGAGACCATTAAGTAACGACAACAAGTACAACCAATGTGAGACCATTAAGTAACGACAACAAGTACAACCAATGTGAGACCATTAAGTAACGACAACAAGTACAACCAATGTAAGACCATTAAGTAACGACAAGTACAACCATTGTGAGACCATTAAGTAACGACAACAAGTACAACCAATGTAAGACCATTAAGTAACGACAAGTACAACCAATGTGAGACCATTAAGTAACGACAACAAGTACAACCATTGTAAGACCATTAAGTAACGACAACAAGTACAACCAATGTAAGACCATTAAGTAACGACAACAAGTACAACCAATGTGAGACCATTAAGTAACGACAACAAGTACAACCATTGTAAGACCATTAAGTAACGACAACAAGTACAACCAATGTGAGACCATTAAGTAACGACAACAAGTACAACCAATGTGAGACCATTAAGTAACGACAACAAGTACAACCAATGTGAGACCATTAAGTAACGACAACAAGTACAACCAATGTAAGACCATTAAGTAACGACAACAAGTACAGCCATTATGAGACCATTAAGTAACGACAACAAGTACAACAATGTAAGACCATTAAGTAACGACAACAAGTACAAACAATGTAAGACCATTAAGTAACGACAACAAGTACAACCATTGTAAGACCATTAAGTAACGACAACAAGTACAACCAATGTGAGACCATTAAGTAACGACAACAAGTACAACCAATGTGAGACCATTAAGTAACGACAACAAGTACAACCAATGTAAGACCATTAAGTAACGACAACAAGTACAACCAATGTGAGACCATTAAGTAACGACAACAAGTACAACCATTGTAAGACCATTAAGTAACGACAACAAGTACAACCAATGTAAGACCATTAAGTAACGACAACAAGTACAACCAATGTGAGACCATTAAGTAACGACAACAAGTACAACCATTGTAAGACCATTAAGTAACGACAACAAGTACAACCAATGTAAGACCATTAAGTAACGACAACAAGTACAACCAATGTGAGACCATTAAGTAACGACAACAAGTACAAACAATGTGAGACCATTAAGTAACGACATCAAGTACAACCAATGTGAGACCATTAAGTAACGACATCAAGTACAACCATTGTAAGACCATTAAGTAACGACAACAAGTACAACCAATGTGAGACCATTAAGTAACGACAACAAGTACAACCATTGTGAGACCATTAAGTAACGACATCAAGTACAACCATTGTAAGACCATTAAGTAACGACAACAAGTACAACCAATGTGAGACCATTAAGTAACGACAACAAGTACAACCAATGTGAGACCATTAAGTAACGACAACAAGTACAACCAATGTGAGACCATTAAGTAACGACAACAAGTACAACCAATGTGAGACCATTAAGTAACGACAACAAGTACAACCATTGTAAGACCATTAAGTAACGACAACAAGTACAACCATTGTGAGACCATTAAGTAACGACAACAAGTACAACCATTGTGAGACCATTAAGTAACGACAACAAGTACAACCAATGTAAGACCATTAAGTAACGACAACAAGTACAACCATTGTAAGACCATTAAGTAACGACAACAAGTACAACCATTGTAAGACCATTAAGTAACGACAACAAGTACAACCAATGTGAGACCATTAAGTAACGACAACAAGTACAACCAATGTAAGACCATTAAGTAACGACAACAAGTACAACCAATGTGAGACCATTAAGTAACGACAACAAGTACAACCAATGTGAGACCATTAAGTAACGACAACAAGTACAACCATTGTAAGACCATTAAGTAACGACAACAAGTACAACCAATGTAAGACCATTAAGTAACGACAACAAGTACAACCAATGTAAGACCATTAAGTAACGACAACAAGTACAACCATTGTAAGACCATTAAGTAACGACAACAAGTACAACCAATGTGAGACCATTAAGTAACGACAACAAGTACAACCATTGTAAGACCATTAAGTAACGACAACAAGTACAACCAATGTGAACCCATTAAGTAACGACAACAAGTACAACCAATGTGAGACCATTAAGTAACGACAACAAGTACAACCATTGTAAGACCATTAAGTAACGACAACAAGTACAACCAATGTAAGACCATTAAGTAACGACAACAAGTACAACCATTGTAAGACCATTAAGTAACGACAACAAGTACAACCAATGTGAGACCATTAAGTAACGACAACAAGTACAACCAATGTGAGACCATTAAGTAACGACAACAAGTACAACCATTGTAAGACCATTAAGTAACGACAACAAGTACAACCAATGTGTATAAAGTAACGACAACAAGTACAACCTATGTCCATTTGAAACAATGTTTAAGACGTCAACACACAACCAATGTACTTAATGGTAAGTTCACTTGTAACGACA
Source organism: Megaustenia siamemsis (assembly GCA_032433765.1). NCBI lineage: Eukaryota > Metazoa > Mollusca > Gastropoda > Stylommatophora > Ariophantidae > Megaustenia > Megaustenia siamemsis. The sequence goes on from JAVIAB010000091.1 coordinate 57,757,586, forward strand.
GTTCTTAAGTACACTTGTAAGACTTTTAAGGACAACAAGTACTTGGATTGTAAGACATAAGTAACGACATTACACAGCAAGCCTACCAGATCGTACAACATCTGTAAGACATTTAACCAGTAGCAATAAACCATTAAGTAACGACAACAAGTACAATCAATGTGAACCCATTAAGTAACGACAACAAGTAACATTTTAAGACCAAAGTGACGACAACAAGTGTGTGAAACCATTAAGTAACGACAACAAGTACAACCACTGTAAGACCATTAAGTAACGACAACAAGTACAACCATTGTAAGACCATTAAGTAACGACAAGTACAACCAATGTGAAACCATTAAGTAACGACAACAAGTACAATCAATGTGAACCCATTAAGTAACGACAACAAGTACAACCATTGTAAGACCATTAAGTAACGACAACAAGTACAACCAATGTGAAACCATTAAGTAACGGCAACAAGTACAACCATTTTAGACCATTAAGTAACGACAACAAGTACAGGGTGTTTTTAAAGTCGCAGTGCAGTGAATATTTCTAATATTCAGTAAATGACGTAATCATCATCTACGTACCACAATTTTGTAAACGACATTTATGAACAAACCGCTGCTTCCTTTAAGGTTTTATTTACGTAAAGGACGGGCACTACGCTACTTTCACTGTCTCATTGCTTGAAGGAAATGGTGTTGACGATTGAAAACAGGGTATTTCTGGTTGAGCATGTCTTTCGTAATGGCGGTAAATATACGGATGAGGTCATTAGACAATTCGTGAGGAAATGTCCAGGCTCACAAGTCCCTCACCGAAATTCTGTTACAAAATTGATCAAAAAGTTTCGTGAAACCGGTAGTGTGGTAGATGCATACCGATCTGGAAGACCTTCAATTTCACAAGACCAAATTATGGAACTCCAAGACAGAATTACAATGAGTCCAAATGCATCTTTAAACCACTTGTCTCAACAGGTGCAAATATCTAAGAGTTCTGTCCACAAGGTTTTAAGAAGTAAACTACACTATCGCCCATACAAATTAACTGAAGTGTCTCAACTCCAAGAAAGAGATTATGAATCTCGTTTAAACTACTGCATGTGGTTTCAGAATTTTATTTATGAACATGGCGCTGCCATCCTTGACGTCACTTTTTTCACTGATGAGGCCTGGTTTCATTTAGCCGGTTATGTGAACAGTCAAAACAATCGGCTGTGGAGCAGTGAAAACCCCCATGAATTTCAAGTGCCGCTTTACGATCAAAAAGTCGGAGTGTGGTGCGCTATAAGTCGTATGCGGATAATAGGACCTATATTTTTTAATGAAACAATAAATGCAGAACGTTACCTTACTTTAATTCCATAACCGTTCATAGTACACCTTACAGAACGGGAAATTATGGAATCCTGGTTTCAGCAGGATGGGGCAACAGCACACACAGCCACAACAACACTCAATTATTTAGAAAGCATATGTGCAAATCGCATTATTTCACGTGGAATCTGGCCTGCTCGTTCACCAGATCTAACACCCCCAGATTATTATCTGTGGGGGGCATTGAAGGGGAAAGTTTATGAAAATAATCCGCAGACAATTAATGACCTAAAGACTGAAATAGTAGACAAGATTAAACAAATATCACCAGACATTATTCTGAAGGTTTTCGCAAATATGGAAAGACGAATCACGACATGTCTTGAGGCCGGTGGTGGACATTTTCAACATATGCTTTAGGCACAACTTTATTGTGTTAATACCAACATTACCCATTATAAGCTCGCCGATAGTAGTCAAGTATATTTGAATAATACCATTTATTTTACAATTTGTGTGACGCATTAGTTAACCGCATTTCTGGTGACGTTTTTTCTTCCGAGAGTAGAAATTCACTGCACTGCAACTTTAAAAACACTCTGTACAACCATTGTAAGACCATTAAATAACGACAACAAGTACAACCATTGTAAGACCATTAAGTAACGACAACAAGTACAACCATTGTAAGACCATTAAGTAACGACAACAAGTACAACCATTGTAAGACCATTAAGTAACGACAACAAGTACAACCAATGTAAGACCATTAAGTAACGTACAACAAGTACAACCATTGTAAGACCATTAAGTAACGACAACAAGTACAACCATTGTAAGACCATTAAGTAACGACAACAAGTACAACCATTGTAAGACCATTAAGTAACGACAACAAGTACAACCATTGTAAGACCATTAAGTAACGACAACAAGTACAACCATTGTAAGACCATTAAGTAACGACAACAAGTACCACCATTAAGACCATTAAGTAACGACAACAAGTACAACCATTGTAAGACCATTAAGTAACGACAACAAGTACAACCATTGTAAGACCATTAAGTAACGACAACAAGTACAACCATTGTAAGACCATTAAGTAACGACAACAAGTACAACCATTGTAAGACCATTAAGTAACGACAACAAGTACAACCATTGTAAGACCATTAAGTAACGACAACAAGTACAACCATTGTAAGACCATTAAGTAACGACAACAAGTACAACCATTGTAAGACCATTAAGTAACGACAACAAGTACAACCAATGTGAACCATTAAGTAACGACAACAAGTACAACCATTGTAAGACCATTAAGTAACGACAACAAGTACAACCACTGTAAGACCATTGTAAGACCATTAAGTAACGACAACAAGTACAACCACTGTAAGACCATTAAGTAACGACAACAAGTACAACCAATGTGAAACCATTAAGTAACGACAACAAGTACAATCAATGTGAACCCATTAAGTAACGACAACAAGTACAACCATTGTAAGACCATTAAGTAACGACAACAAGTACAACCAATGTGAAACCATTAAGTAACGACAACAAGTACAACCATTTTAGACCATTAAGTAACGACAACAAGTACAGGGTGTTTTTAAAGTCGCAGTGCAGTGAATATTTCTAATATTCAGTAAATGACGTAATCATCATCTACGTACCACAATTTTGTAAACGACATTTATGAACAAACCGCTGCTTCCTTTAAGGTTTTATTTACGTAAAGGACGGGCACTACGCTACTTTCACTGTCTCATTGCTTGAAGGAAATGGTGTTGACGATTGAAAACAGGGTATTTCTGGTTGAGCATGTCTTTCGTAATGGCGGTAAATATACGGATGAGGTCATTAGACAATTCGTGAGGAAATGTCCAGGCTCACAAGTCCCTCACCGAAATTCTGTTACAAAATTGATCAAAAAGTTTCGTGAAACCGGTAGTGTGGTAGATGCATACCGATCTGGAAGACCTTCAATTTCACAAGACCAAATTATGGAACTCCAAGACAGAATTACAATGAGTCCAAATGCATCTTTAAACCACTTGTCTCAACAGGTGCAAATATCTAAGAGTTCTGTCCACAAGGTTTTAAGAAGTAAACTACACTATCGCCCATACAAATTAACTGAAGTGTCTCAACTCCAAGAAAGAGATTATGAATCTCGTTTAAACTACTGCATGTGGTTTCAGAATTTTATTTATGAACATGGCGCTGCCATCCTTGACGTCACTTTTTTCACTGATGAGGCCTGGTTTCATTTAGCCGGTTATGTGAACAGTCAAAACAATCGGCTGTGGAGCAGTGAAAACCCCCATGAATTTCAAGTGCCGCTTTACGATCAAAAAGTCGGAGTGTGGTGCGCTATAAGTCGTATGCGGATAATAGGACCTATATTTTTTAATGAAACAATAAATGCAGAACGTTACCTTACTTTAATTCCATAACCGTTCATAGTACACCTTACAGAACGGGAAATTATGGAATCCTGGTTTCAGCAGGATGGGGCAACAGCACACACAGCCACAACAACACTCAATTATTTAGAAAGCATATGTGCAAATCGCATTATTTCACGTGGAATCTGGCCTGCTCGTTCACCAGATCTAACACCCCCAGATTATTATCTGTGGGGGGCATTGAAGGGGAAAGTTTATGAAAATAATCCGCAGACAATTAATGACCTAAAGACTGAAATAGTAGACAAGATTAAACAAATATCACCAGACATTATTCTGAAGGTTTTCGCAAATATGGAAAGACGAATCACGACATGTCTTGAGGCCCGTGGTGGACATTTTCAACATATGCTTTAGGCACAACTTTATTGTGTTAATACCAACATTACCCATTATAAGCTCGCCGATAGTAGTCAAGTATATTTGAATAATACCATTTATTTTACAATTTGTGTGACGCATTAGTTAACCGCATTTCTGGTGACGTTTTTTCTTCCGAGAGTAGAAATTCACTGCACTGCAACTTTAAAAACACTCTGTACAACCATTGTAAGACCATTAAATAACGACAACAAGTACAACCATTGTAAGACCATTAAGTAACGACAACAAGTACAACCATTGTAAGACCATTAAGTAACGACAACAAGTACAACCCATTGTAACGACAACAAGTATGTAAGACCATTATGTAACGTCAACAAGTACAACCAATGTAAGACCATTAAGTAACGTCAACAAGTACAACCAATGTAAGACCATTAAGTAACGACAACAAGTACAAATGTGAGAC
>JAVIAB010000091.1:57767171-57887171 GCA_032433765.1 Megaustenia siamemsis
TACAATAAAGGTGAGATGGTAGATGTACAACAGAGGTGAGATGTTAGATGTACAATAAAGGTGAGAGGGTAGATGTACAACAGAGGTGAGATGGTAGATGTACAACAGAGGTGAGATGGTAGATGTGCAACAGAGATGAGATGGTAGATGTACAATAGAGGTGAAATAGTAGATGTACAACAGAGGTTTGATGATAGATGTACAATAAAGGTGAGATGGTAGATGTGCAACAGAATGAGATGGTAGATGTACAATAAAGGTGAGATGGTAGATTTACAATAAAGGTGAGATGATAGATGTACAATAAAGGTGAGATGATAGATGTGCAACAGAATGAGATGGTAGATGTACAACAGAGGTGAGATGGTAGATGTACAACAGAGGAGAGATGATAGATGTACAACAGAGATGAGATGGTAGATGTACAATAAAGGTGAGATGATAGATGTACAATAAAGGTGAAATGGTAGATGTACAACAGAGGTGAGATGGTAGATGTACAACAGAGATGAAATGATAGATGTACAATAAAGGTGAGATGGTAGATGTACAATAAAGGTGAGATGATAGATGTACAATAAAGGTGAGATGGTAGATATACAACAGAGGTGAGATGATGGATGTACAACAGAGGTGAGATGGTAGATGTAAAACAGAGGTGAGATGATAGATGTACAACAGAGATGACATGGTGGATGTACAACAGAGATGAGATGGTAGATGTACAATAAAGGTGAGATGATAGATGTACAATAAAGGTGAGATGGTAGATGTACAACAGAGGTGAGATGGTAGATGTACAACAGAGGTGAGATGATAGATGTACAATAAAGGTGAGATGGTAGATGTACAATAATCTGATGATAGATGTACAATAAAGGTGAGATGGTAGATATACAACAGAAGTGAGATGATAGATGTACAACAGAGGTGAGATGGTAGATGTACAACAGAGGTGAGATGATAGATGTACAACAGAGATGAGATGGTAGATGTACAATAAAGGTGAGATGATAGATGTACAATAAGGTGAGATGGTAGATGTACAACAGAGGTGAGATGGTAGATGTACAACATAGGTGAGATGATAGATGTACAATAAAGGTGAGGTGGTAGACATACAACAGAGGTGAGATGATAGATGTACAATAAAGGTGAGATGGTAGATGTACAACAGAGTTGAGATGATAGATGTACAATAAAGGTGAGATGGTAGATGTACAATAAAGGTGAGATGATAGATGTACAACAGAGGTGAGATGACAGATGTACAATAAAGGTAAGATGATAGATGTACAATAAAGGTGAGATGGTAAATGTACAACAGAGGTGAGATGGTAGATGTGCAACAGAGACGAGATGGTGGATATACAGCAGAGGTGAGATGATAGATGTACAATAAAGGTGAGATGATAGATATACAACAGAGGTGAGATGATAGATGTACAATAAGGTGAGATGGTAGATGTACAATAAAGGTGAGATGATAGATGTACAACAGAGGTGAGATGATAGATGTATAATAAAGGTGAGATGAAAGATGTACAATAAAGGTGAGATGATAGATGTACAAAAAAGTGAGATGGTAGATGTACAACAGAGGTGAGATGGTAGATGTGCAACAGAGATGAGATGGTAGATATACAACAGAGGTGAGATGATAGATGTACAATAAAGGTGAAATGGTAGATGTACAATAAAGGTGAGATGATAGATATACAATAGAGGTGAAATGATAGATGTACAATGAAGGTGAGATGATAGATGTACAATAAAGGAGATATGGTAGATGTACAACAGAGGTGAGACGTTAGATGTACAACAGAGGTGAGATGATATATGTACAACAAAGGTGAGATGGTAGAGGTACAACAGAGGTGAGATATTAGATGTACAACAGAGGTGAGATGGTAGATATATAACAGAGGTGAGATGCAGAATGGCTCAGGCAAATGCAGCTTTCCAAAAAAATGAGGAAGATGCTGTGCAATCAATTTCTGACAACAGAAACAAGAAAACGCGTTCTTATAAGTTAAGTAGAGCCAGTCTTAACATTTGGATGTGAATCATAGACAATAGGACAACAGACAAGAAGATCACTGGAGGCTGTAGAAATATGGTTTTACAGAAGAATGTTGAGAATGCCATGGAGAGCTAAGAAAAGTAATGAAAACGTTCTGAAAGTGGTCACAGCTAAAAGAGAGCTAATTTATCATATTAGGAAGAATCAATCATCATTTTTTGGCCATGCTAATGAGAAGGGAACAGCTGGAATATATTGTGACAACTGGAAAAATCGAGGGACGAAGAGATAGAGGGAAGCAAAGAGAAAAGATACCAGAGAGCTCCAGAGAATGACTTTGGCAGAAGGTCATCAACAGAAATAGAATTGATAAATAACTGTCGAGATCGAAAGTTGTGGAGAGACATGATCACCTACGCCAGCAGGCACGGACCTTGGTGATGATGTTGATGAAGTGAAGTTTAAAAAAGTGAACTTCTGGTGCACTTCTGAAAGATAACTTCTAAGTGAACATCCGAAGGAGGCGGTATAAGTGAAATTTAATTTCTTAATGAAGTTATTTCAGAGAAATTCACAGTGAAATTCAAATAAAATTTTAAAAAAAAAACGGAAAATGAAATATGTAAAGTAGTGATCTGAAAAACCTTGAGTCCACGTCACTCCTTCTGATGGAATAGATGGGAGTTAAGATAGCACAGTCAGAAACGAGAAACTTAGTGGGCGTGTAAGAAGACTTGACAACCAACATAGAACTGGAGTCGTCGGTCGCTGGACAATGAGAGACTTCCTGAGGAGGGGATCTGAGCACCTATGGACATGTTCGGAGTGCAATGATGATGACCCACAAATAAACTCAATAACTCAATGATCTGAAATATTTCATAATTGAGTTTATTTGAAAGTTCATTTTCATTACACAACGGACAACTTCATTATTACTCAACATATTACCAAGCACACCCGCCACGAAGTAGCAAAACACTAAAAGTGACGTCAGTTCAGATGAACGAACTCCGTAACAGCGGCGGAACCTTCACTTCAAACTCTTAATCACCTGTTACGACCTTGCGCGACAGGTGAAATCGCTCTGTTCGTGTCTCCACTGACTGTGGTCAGGTCCCAATATCCAGTCGGACGATTTTAGAAGTGAGATTAAGACTAAGCTCTCACATCGTCTACAATATTGACAATGTAAATAAATATGACCTAAACCACAAGGGAGAAGAGAGTGAGAACTGTTTTGTTTTGTTTTCTGTTTTGTTTAGTTTTGTTTTCTGTTTTGTTTAGTTTTTTTCTGTTTTGTTTAGTTTTGTTTTCTGTTTTGTTTAGTTTTGCCAGAAAAAAGTGAAGGAAAAAAAAGTGTACTGTTTAGTTGCGCTGTTTTGTAAAATGGGCTGAATTTACTCTCCAAATTCATCCATGTCATCAGAACTCACGGGAAAGCAGGTGGCCGAATGAATAACACGTCGTGCTACGAACCAGAAGAATGTTGTTCGAATCCTGGTACTGTCAAACATTTTTTTTTCTTAAGATGAAATGCTCAGACCTGAAAACCTCATGACGACTATTCAGGACAAACCCTCTCTTCCTGCCTTTTTTTTTAATTCTCTGGGCCTATATGTCTCTCCGGCAGACCTAAGTAATGGGATAATGCCGTAAAGGTATTTTCCTTTAAGATAAATGTGACGTTGCTTTCCCCGTTGCCAGATTACAGTTTTTGCTCTTTATTTTTGCTTTTTTTGCCTGTTTTGTTAAAGTGTGGATTGTAATCTGTAATAATTGAGTGTCATCTAGCGGCCTGTCAGGTTCAGTAACATGTTTGACAGCTTTCTAGGCTTAGTGAACGTCTTTGTTTAATCTCTGTTTAATGTACTGGTGAAGACTTAGAATTTCAGCATAAACTTGTATATTATTATTTTTGCTTATTGACTCATCTTTACTGCGGAATAGTGTATTTCGCATGATTAGACATTACGTTTCACATTCATGCTTATTGCTATATATTGCCCTGTTCGTCTTGTCAGACGGTCTAGTAGAGGCTATTGTTTATTTTTTGAGGTTTTGTTTTTGTCGAACAGCTTCTCTCGTGGCTAATTCCACCAATGTTTGATAAACACACGCGGCCACACAATGAACAAGTCAGGCCCACTGATCCACACGGTTTTCCATCTTTTTTCATGCGTCTTTTCTCTTCTAAGTTTTGCCTTAGCACAGTCTCAAATGATGTTATACCGTTCCTTATACATGCTCTCCGTGATGTGCGATCACTTGCCAGATGGTTCCATTATTGCAGTCACCCCTGTCTCATTTTGTTTTTGTGTAGTTTTAAATAAACCAGGGCTCATGGTCCGTTCCATGTGCCAAGTTTAAACATTGGTGCTTTCTTCCTCATTTCATTTTGCCTACTCGACCTGGGCACGGAATATGGAGATAGTGCTTATTGCTAATCGATGAGTACAAACATTATCCTTCGTTTGTCTGTGTTTCATGTTTCCACAACAGGCGTATTTGAATGAAAAATACGAGTATTACGTTGTCTATGATTCCCTTATATGTATAACACGTTAGTTCCACATGAGCCCATGAAGGTGAGAGATCTCTATATTCTTACATTTATATTCTTACATCTATATTGTTACATCTATATACCACACGAAAGGTGAGAGATCTCTATATTCTTACATTTATATTCTTACATCTATATTGTTACATCTATATACCACACGAAAGGTGAGAGATCTCTATATTCTTACATTTATATTCTTACATCTATATTGTTACATCTATATACCACACGAAAGGTGAGAGATCTCTATATTCTTACATCTATATACCACACGAAAGGTGAGAGATCTCTATATTCTTACATCTATATTCTTACATCTATATACCACACGAAAGGTGAGAGATCTCTATATTCTTACATCTGTATACCACACGAAAGGTGAGAGATCTCTATATTCTTACATTTATATACCACACGAAAGGTAAAAGATCTCTATATTCTTACATTTATTAAGGTCCATATAAGTCTCTGACTGAAGAAAAAGAAATGACGGGTTATAAAGACAGGTACTGTAACACCGTTGTTAAGATACCCATATCACTTTACAAATTTACCGGTTAGACCCCAATACATGGAGTTATTGTTGCATTGTGGAAACCATACAAAGCAACCAGAATGGTTGTACGGTGGGTGCGCGATAGAGATAATAATACGCTTTTATTCTTGTGAGATGACATAGCCTACCACTTATGAGGCAATACGCCATATGGTATGACTAATGTCATGTGGAACATATCATCTTATCCGTTCGTACCTACACGAGTCGACCGTTTCACATGGCACTTTTGAGATGGATAAGTACTCGCCTTTTGTGTATGTTTTTGTATTAATATTTGTTGCTGTGTAACAACAACTTAGATGGTTGGGCCACCTGGTCAGAATGAATCCTCACCAATCACCATCAAGGGCGTTCTTCTCGAGAATGCATGGAAAATGACCAAGAGGACGACACAGAAGAAGATGGATAGATGCAGTGACAGAGACATGTAACAACAAAGGAAAATCACTAATTCAGACAGTTCGAGCAGCTCAAGAACGACAAATGATATAACCACGACACCTTTTAGGTATCAGTGAGGAAGAGAAAAGAAGAGTAAGAAGAATATTTGTTGTACACAACAAGGCTTCTGTCGATACGTCGTAGTTTATCTAATCTTTCCTTATGTTTAGTTGTTTAATACCTTGTCATGTTTAGTTGCTTAATACCGTGTCATGTTTAGTTGCTTAATACCTTGACATGTTTAGTTGCTTAATACCTTGTCATATTTAGTTGCTTAATACCGTGTCATGTTTAGTTGCTTAATACCGTGTCATATTTAGTTGCTTAATACCGTGTCATGTTTAGTTGCTTAATACCGTGTCATGTTTAGTTTATCGTGGCGTAGAAGATTGAAATTTTAAAAATGTAACAATAGGCAACAGAATGTGAAGTTCAGGTGTGTTGAGTGCTGTTCATCAATGTCAGCGCAAAACTCAGTTCCACATGAGCCCCTGAAGGTGAGAGATCTCTATATTCTTACATCTGTATTCTAACATCTATATTCTTACATCTATATACCACACGAAAGGTGAGAGATCTCTATATTGTTACATTTATATTCTTACATCTGTACCAGGTACGGATTCCATTTTTGAGCAGGATCAACTTCGACCAAGTTACGTTTGAACCCACGTTCAGTAGATCTCCAAGCCAGCGTGTTTTCTCTCTGCAACCAACACTCTCCTTATTGTAACTAATTTCTCTTATCCTAGAATAACGGTCACACCCACATTAGGTGCCCCATCACGCCAAGTGGCGTATAGAGAATATGGTGTTAGTGACCATACATTTTACTGACCTTAAGCACATGATTTTTGGGGTAATATGGTCCGTATTACGCCCGTGCCGCTTTACTTTCCCAGAAAAAAAATATGGTACCCATTAAATGCTGGATGAACCAGGAAGCCGTCGGTTGGGATCGAACCCTACCTCTTGTCTTTTGTAGTCCAGTTCATTAACCACTGAGTTATAGCGACTCCCACCCACATGACGTAATTGGATGTCAAGGTCGACAGTAGTGGTTTTGCTGTATCTCCATGCTTTACACATTCTCTTTTCTTGCCATGTACTTTTAAACATTTTGTGTCTGATAACCTATTCAGAACACAAATCGAGGCTAGGCGTATTTCAAAGACTCATAACTCTCCTTTCATATATATATACAACATATGTATATAACAATACACAAATATATACCAGCCAAAATTCGGAAGGTAGATGGCTCACAATGAACATAATCATGAAGTTAGAGGGGGGGGGGTGTTGAAATCAGGGAAGACTTGAAATGCGTTTGAAAGATTTCATCACAGAAGAAAATAAAATGGATAGAAATTGTTTTAATTCACATCCTGTATTTCACGTGAAGCTGAAATGTTGTTGCGGATAATGGTGAAGGTGATATGTTCTTATTAATGTCTGAAATGTCTGGGTATGTTTCAGCTTCATGATGTTTATTGCCTGGAGTTGTCCTAGCATAGCAGACAGACATTAACCAGATCCTGCCGCGATGACGTGCATTAGAAAATGAGAGTTGAAATATTCCATCAATTTGGCTCACAATTGCAGGCAAGCACGCCTCCATTACGATCTCTACATTTGTCCCCTCAGCAAACAAGTTATCTTTTCATTTTTCATCCATCTTTCTATCCGCTTTTCCCATTTTTTTTCTTTTCTTCGTTTATAGATTTGTTTTCATGTCACCAGAAAAAGAAAAGATTGACAAGAAGAAAAAGATTGTACGTCGTTTCGGCCTCCATCTTTTGCTTTTGATTACAGATTTAAAGAATCGACATCACTGCGCTCAGAGCAAGCACATAGGTGTTCAGTTCTACCAAACAGTTGACACAAAATGAAATCTGATATACAGTTCATGGCGCTGGATGGTTATACTCGTTCATGTCGATGCATGGTTACACCTCTTGATGTCGATGGATAGTTATACTCGTTCATGTCGATGGATAGTTATACTCGTTCATGTCGATGCATGGTTATGCATCTTCATGTTGATGCATGGTTACACCTCTTCATGTCGATGCATGGGAATACTCGTTCATGTCGATGCATGGTTACACGTCTTCATGTCGATGAATGGTAACACTCGTTCATATTGTTAACTCTCAGTCATCCCTCCCCAGCTCTTCATTTTCCTAGAATCAGGACTGTATCCAAGAGCAGGCTGACGCAAGAAAGTTGAGACAGAACTTTTTACAGTTAACCATGCTGTCGACATCTTACAAACGATGGCCAAAAAAAACTGTATAGTAAAAAAGTAAAGAGCTCCGTCACGTCAAGTGGCAATAACGATGTAGGTGATCATAATTTTTTTAGGACTTCGGCACGTGATTTTTTTGGATAATGTGGTCGGTATTACGCCCGTGACGCTTTACTTTCCCATAAATAAAATCCGGTACCCATTTACCGCTGGGTGGAACCCGGAAGCCGTCGATCAGGATCGAACCCGACCTTCATCGCGGCTCCCCCCCCCCGCCCCCCCCCCCAAAAAAACCCCCAAAAAACTGTGTTAATGGTTAATAAATGTGTTAACATGTAAATGTGTTAATAGTGCAACTACTCCACAACTTCACCATAATACCAGCACAGTGCGTTCAGTGGCTCTAATAACTGCTTCAATGGCATGTGACCAAGAATTGAGGTGAAGATGATGATGAGCCGCACCCTTGTCTTCCGTCGTGTCAACTCAGTGGCAACATTCCTCAGAGCAACAGCATTACATCATTTTGTGAAGCTCTCAATTTACAGGTGCCCTCGCAGCGACCTCGTTTAATTTGTCAACATTATTTTCGCTAATAACAGAGCTGCATATCGAGGGTCAGACAAAGTATGAAATCAGAGACTAAAGTAAATTGATTTTCTGCGTAATACAGAATCTGAACAATTAGCAACGCATTATTTTTTTCGCGTGGCCGTGCGGCTAAAACCACTGTTCCGCTGGCTGAAAAGCCGGCGTACCGTGTTCGAAGCTCGCGGTAGACATAAAGAATTTTTTCTATCGGGGGTAAAATAAAAATCCTGAGTCTCACACGTCGTGGCGCCTGCTTGACCATGCGGCATTTATCCCTCTGGTTATATCGTTGCCCCCCGACATACACCAACAATAGTACTATGTGTCGTAAAAATAGTTATTTAGTTAGTGGGTTATCTAGTTCACAAGCCAGTTATTAAAAGTCAGTTAGCAGATATCTTTTCTGAACACTCTTTTAAAATATCTAGCATCTTCTTTCCTTTTCCCCCTTTATTTCTTCTTCCTTCAATTTTTCCAATTGCCGCACCTGCTCGAAGGGGGTCTCTTTCTAATGATCAGATTGCCTCTTGCTGTGAAGTTCTGTATAAACAGTTTCCTATTATTTGTATTGCTCCAGATAGTCTTTCCTTATTGTATGACTAAAAAAATATTATTGCATTGTTGTAATATTAGCAAAACCTTTTCTCTTTTGCTTTGGCGATCATAAAAACCTAATTCTTTTCTTTTTTTTTTAGTTTTTTTTTTTTGCTATTGGAACTTTCTAATTTCTCTTTTTTGCTTTGGCCGCTATCACAACTTTCCATTTTTTATTATCTTCCCTTGGTATTCCTATCACATTTTGTAAAGCCACATTTATGTGGCCTTCAAAGATTTCTTTCTGATTCCGATTGTCCAGGATTCACTTCAATAAGTTGAGATTGGCGCTATTGAACACCTAAGAATAAGGTGACCATATTTTTTAAACCTTAATCCGGGAGGGATTAATTAGACTAAAATTTTCCATCAATAAAATGAAATTTCTTCTGTCTTTTTCAAATGAATAAGACATATATTTTAAAATAATTAAAACGCCTAACAATATAGGCTTACAACACGTTATCAGGAGGAGATTACAAAACAAACATTAGTGATACTCACTTAAATGGAAGCTGAAGCAAAGTTGCTGTACTTTTCTGATGAGTGGTTTTTTTTAAAAAGATCTTTCTCTGTTTGGAGCATCTTAAAACATTCAACACATGTTTGCTCATTGTTCACTTTGGTGATCAACATGGCATTTAAAGTGTCCACACTTAGATGTGTTTTATCATTTGTCCACAAGCTGTTCATCAGTGAAAACAATCTTTCCGCTGTAGCATTTGTTCCAGGTAGATACAAAAAGAACTCTGCCAGCTTCAGAAGATGTGAAATTGGCACATGCCTGTTTTTGAAGTGGGAAGCCATTTCAATCCAACGCTGCCCTGGTAATGTTTTATTAATACTCCACTCATTAATTTTCTGAGAAGTAACAAACTGTTTCATGTAAACATATTCGTCATACATTTCATTTTCTGGAAAGTCGACTGAAGGTACTGTTTGACTCACTAATGATGAAGACTTCTCAATATCTTCCCAAGTTGGTGTTCTGTTCAACATTACCCAGCTGTAGGCCTCAAGGTTTTGAAAATTATTTGCCGCCAATTTCTTCAAATAACTTAAAGCTGTTTCATAGAATGAAGAAGCACTGGCTTTAAACTTGTTCACATCATCACGTGGAATCCCTTCCATCTCCAGCTTGTCAAGAATTAGCTTAACTCTTGATTGCAAGAAATCATCTTCCAGTTTGGACTCCAAGACAGTTCTCAACCTATTGATGTTGTCAATGACTTCAAAAACAGTGACCACCTGTCCCTCTACTTTCTGCACTGCTTCATGGAAAGAGGATGCCTGACTGTGAACAAAAATAAGCCATGCTTCAGACAGGGTTTTTTCAAAGAATTTTTGTATAAAGACTGGGCATCTGTCTTGAGACTGAAAATATGATTTTAAAGGCAGGAACATGTGAAGAACCCTTTCAACAGCAGGCAGCAGTGCAAGCCACCTAGTCTGTGCATAACCTAAAATCATCTGGAAGTCTGTGTCCACAAACTGGCAAACCTCCTTGAGACTTTCAACACTAAATGTGTATGATTTGAAGTGCAGATACATTTTAGCAATAATCATCTCAACATCAATAGGTATAGGCCGTTCAGAAATTCATAATCACACCTGAATTAATTTTGCGTGATAACCGTTTGTTATTTTGCTTTCAAAATTTGCATGCAATCTTAGAATATTGATAACGTTATAGAAATAATTTGAAATACAAATTTATAATTATGCAATAGGTTATTTTTTTTACTATATCAGCACTTCCTTAGGGAATCCAAGATGGGGCATTTATATTGTGATATTCATGACCCAGAGAGACGAACGCAACTCGCGCTTGGTCTTAATAGATCGTCATATTTGGACGAATCATGGGTCAACGCACACCACACCTATGCTAAAGAATGGCAGTCAGTAAATGGCAAACTCAAAAGAACAATTCCGAGCAGCAAAGGACAGCGCATAATATTAACGCATGCTGGAAGCACTGAAAATGGCGTTGTCCATGATGCGGGACTTGTTTTTCAATCAAAAAGTACCGACGTAAGGACTACCATACTGAAATGAATGGAAACATTTTCAGGCACTGGTTGGAGAACTATCTTTTACCAATCCTGGAGAGACCTTCATGCATAGTCATGGATAATGCATCATACCACAATGTCGTATCAGAGGAAGACAAAGTGTCTACTGCATCAAATACAAAAGAGCAAATTAGGACATGGCTTACGAATGAAAATGTCAAATTTGACGACACATATTTAAAATCCGAATTGTTACAACTTGTGAAGAATACGAATAAGAAAAAGGTGTACCATGTTGACAAAATCATTGAGAAATACGGCCACAACTCTCTTCGACTCCCTGCATATCATGCGCACCTTAATCCAATCGAACTTGTCTGGGCTCACGTCAAAGGACAAGTTGCAGAACAGAACAGGACGTTTAAAATGTGTGATGTTGAAGTTCTGACACGCGAGTCTCTCTCAAAAATAGACATCCGTTTTGGAAGAAGTGTGTTGAACATGTGCTGCGGGTGGAAGATGGGTACTGGAAACGAGATGGATTACTATTTGTCCAGCCAGTAATGATTATCAACCTCTTGGAATCGTGAGATTCGGAATGATTAAAATTAAGATGAATTCAATTTCAGCTGCAGTTACTACGTCCTGGGGTCTAATGGTGACCGAAGGACAAGACTAACTGTAACCAATTGAATTCATGTTTGCAAATACACATAACGAACAACACCCACAAATAAGCAATATGTAGATACGCCTCTGAGAAGATTTGTAGTGACCTGGAAAATTTAACAGGATTACTGTAAACTCTAAAATTTGAATCAACTTGTGTGATATCGTCATAAAAGATCAAAGGAATTCGCTGATGTGCAAAATCTGTTGTGTTTGTGGAACAAAAAATACCAAAATCTTTGCGTCATCAATATTCTAAGATTGCATGCAAATTTGAAACCAAAATAACAAGCGGTTATCACGAAAAACCAATTCAGGTGTGATTATGCATTTCTGAACGGACTATAATATATCTGCAGCTGCTCGAACAGTGTTGTGGAAAATACGACATGCACAACCAATACCTATCAAACCATGTCCAAGGTTTTCTTTCAGCTTTATGAAAACATTGTTCTTTCCTTTCCTTTCAACGCCCAAAAAATTAGAATTTGTGTTGTCTGCACATATTGCAACTACTTTCCTTTCCAAACCTTTTTCCGTTAGACAGGTCATTAATAAAACTACTAACGATATCAGATGTTTCTCCTGGCAATGACTTCAATTCTAATATTTTAACTTTCAGCCCCTTATTGTGATCAAAGTATCTGACAAGCAAAGGAAACATCTTGATTTCCTTGTGGTTGGAGGCATTTGTCAGTATGGAAATAAATGTTCAGTTTTCTATGTCACGTCTCAAATCGTTTTAAACATGGGGTGTGAACACATTTCGAATAATGGCTTCTGTTTTCGTACGTACACAAGCAAATTTTGGTTGTAAAGTAACCTGAAGTAATTTTGATGTGCAGTCCATAGATCTAAATGTATGATTGTGCATCACTGTATGATAGGCAAATACACCTTCTGTAGCAGCTAATTGTTCTTCTTTGTCACTAATCTGTCCAGCTCGAAAAAAATGTTAACGACGAGCTTGATGCAGATGTAGTGACGGCACTGTCGCACTATTTATGTGACTCTTGATATCACCACGTCCACTATGGTTAATCGAAAACCCAGAGGTACATATACTGCATCCTACAGTGAAGTCTGATCTAGACTTTTTTAGAAAGAGACGTTCCTGTTGTAAATCTTGATTGAAACTGTATTTACGTTTTGATGCCATTTGTTGCAACAATTACAAACTGTACTAACTATAGCTTAAATAATAATTTTCAATGACTATACCATATGCATAGTATAAGTTGTTAAACATTAAAGTGTCAAATGACTGAATAGAGAGGGCTAGACATCGGATGTCACTACCAGAGTGGTCTAGACATCGGGTCTCACTACCGAGAGATGGCTAGACATCGGATCTCACTTCTCAAGAGGGCTAGACATCAAATCTCACTACCCAGAGAGAAATAGATATCATATCTCAATAGCCGGAGAGGGTTAGACATCGGATCTCACTGTCCAGAGATCAGGGAGGATAAAGCCAGGGTTATATATCGGATCTCACTGTCCTGTGAGGGTTAGATATCGGTTCTCACTGCCCAGAGATCAGGGAGGATAAAGCCACGAAAAAACCACGGACTCGGAATGAAGAATGTCCGCCGTCTGTGGCGCGATTCAAACACAGGACTATTTTGTCCGGACCCCGACGCTTAACGAATTAACCACCCAGACCCCCCCCCCAACCCCCTCCCACCTTTCTCTCTCTCTCTTTCTCTCTCTCTCTCTCTCACTCGATTTGTCTATCTTCTTCCCCCTCATCGCTTTTGTTTCTCTCGCTCTATCTCCCAGTTCCTTTATCTCTTTTTTCTGTTCGCTAACTTTTTATATTCCCGCATAAGTGCCATCATCTCTCACTGTCGCAACTTCTTTCTCGCCAGAAAAGCCTGAGACTCGTGTCATGTGAAATCTGTGCCTAAAAGAAGTCAATGCAGCAACTATGAAATCTTCAGGTCCTAGATTGTAAAGCTGATCTGTCAAGATCTCGCAGTGACACGTGTAATGTCTTGTGTTTACGAAAAACTGGTAGAGCGGATATTTGGAGCTGAAGTGAGACATACTTACATGATTTAACTAACTGCTCCATCCACAACAGATACCTGGTCGTTGTCAGCAGGTTTTAGGTCAGTTTGGTCAGAAAGTTAGTTACCTGAGGGCCAAGCACAAAGTTCTGTAAGGGTCGCTGGCCATAATACATACTGATGTACGGGGTGTTAGTAAAATCGCTGTGCAGTGGAACCTACAAGTGGATCTCAAAGTTGAAGGAGATCTGTTCTCTGTTGAACATCCCGAAGATATTCACCAAATCTTCCCGCTAAACGTCTCACGGACACGCCACAATAAGTCATGTTACGTCATTGGCATATGATGGCATAAATAATGTTGCGGGACACACATGTGAAACCATCCTTGTAATTTTTGGGGGCATGTTAAAAGACATAACAGCCTACTAAAAGTAATCTTGGAAGGGAAAATACATGGTAAAAGAGAAAGAGGCAGACCAAGACTAACATGGACGAGTAACATCAAAGGACGGACAAGTCAGTCTATGACAACCTGCACCATCAAAGCAAGAAACAGAGTGGAATGGCGCCCCATGACAGCCAACTATCGATGCGGAGTCGGCACTCAATGTTCATCTTTATGATGTGCAGTGGCATTTTTTTTTTTCTGAAATTGCGGGAGATGCTAGTCTTTTTGTACCGTTCAGCTCCAATGTGGAGTATAGTTGCACCTCCAACATGAACCGTGAAAGCCTACGACCTCCGTACGTGCCCAGTAACAGACCCATCTGTGTCCTAGATTGCTGGAGTTCAACGATTTCGGGAACTGAGGGTTTTCCCGACATAAAACAGAAATAAGGCGGGTACAGGTTTTTTTAGTGCGTCTCAAGTGACGTCACTCTGATTGCGTTGCTTTCTTGATAGTCCGCGCTGCTAGTACATTAGAGTTGTTGTTTCTTGATAGTCCACGCTGAAAGTACATTAGAGTTGTTGTTTCTTGATAGTCCGCGCTGAAAGTACATTAGAGTTGTTGTTTCTTGATAATCCGCGCTGAAAGTACATTAGAGTTGTTGTTTCTTGATAGTCCGCGCTGAAAGTACATTAGAGTTTTTGTTTCTTGATAGTCCGCGCTGCAAGTACATTAGAGTTGTTGTTTCTTGATAGTCCGCGCTGAAAGTACATTAAAGTTGTTGTTTCTTGATAGTCCGCGCTGAAAGTACATTAGAGTTGTTGTTTCTTGATAGTCCGCGCTGCAAGTACATTAGAGTTGTTGTTTCTTGATAGTCCGCGCTGCAAGTACATTAGAGTTGTTGTTTCTTGATAGTCCACGCTGCTAGTACATTAGAGTTGTTGTTTCTTGATAGTCTGCGCTGCTAGTACATTAGAGTTGTTGTTTCTTGATAGTCCGCGCTGCTAGTACATTAGAGTTGTTGTTTCTTGATAGTCCGCGCTGCTAGTACATTAGAGTTGTTGTTTCTTGATAGTCCACGCTGCTAGTACATTAGAGTTGTTGTTTCTTGATAGTCTGCGCTGCTAGTACATTAGAGTTGTTGTTTCTTGATAGTCCGCGCTGCTAGTACATTAGAGTTGTTGTTTCTTGATAGTCCACGCTGCTAGTACATTAGAGTTGTTGTTTCTTGATAGTCCGCGCTGAAAGTACATTAAAGTTGTTGTTTCTTGATAGTCCGCGCTGAAAGTACATTAGAGTTGTTGTTTCTTGATAGTCCGCGCTGAAAGTACATTAGAGTTGTTGTTTCTTGATAGTCCGCGCTGCAAGTACATTAGAGTTGTTGTTTCTTGATAGTCCGCGCTGCAAGTACATTAGAGTTGTTGTTTCTTGATAGTCCGCGCTGCAAGTACATTAGAGTTGTTGTTTCTCCAATGGCAGGCCGCATGAATCACGGCGAGTACTCTACAGGTAGCAGGCCTAGCAACCATTTCAGGCCTTCAACGTACAGTTTTTAACTCACGATCTCCTAAAATATCTATCATTATAATCTGCAACATGTACAGCTGCTAAAAAAACATTGAAGGCTGGTTTGCCAATGGTGGATTACTTCAACTAATATAAGTGACGTTTTAAAGCAACGCGGAATGGGTTAGATGTAGGACACATATAGGTGACGTTTTGAAGCAATGCGGAGTGGGTTAGATGTAGGACACATATAGGCGACGTTTTGAAGCAATGTGGAGTGGGTTAGATGTAGGACACATATAGGTGACGTTTTGAAGCAATGCGGAGTGGGTTAGATGTAGGACACATATAGGTGACGTTTTGAAGCAATGCGGAGTGGGTTAGATGTAGGACATATATAGATGACGTTTTGAAGCAATGCGGAGTGGGTTAGATGTAGGACACATATAGATGACGTTTTGAAGCAATGCGGAGTGGGTTAGATGTAGGACACATATAGATGACGTTTTGAAGCAATGCGGAGTGGGTTAGATGTAGGACACATATAGGTGACGTTTTGAAGCAATGCGGAGTGGGTTAGATGTAGGACACATATAGGCGACGTTTTGAAGCAATGTGGAGTGGGTTAGATGTAGGACACATATAGGTGACGTTTTGAAGCAATGCGGAGTGGGTTAGATGTAGGACACATATAGGTGACGTTTTGAAGCAATGCGGAGTGGGTTAGATGTAGGACATATATAGATGACGTTTTGAAGCAATGCGGAGTGGGTTAGATGTAGGACACATATAGATGACGTTTTGAAGCAATGCGGAGTGGGTTAGATGTAGGACACATATAGATGACGTTTTGAAGCAGTGCGGAGTGGGTTAGATGTAGGACACATATAGATGGCGTTTTGAAGCAATGCGGAGTGGGTTAGATGTAGGACACATATAAGTGACGTTTTGAAGCAATGCGGAGTGGGTTAGATGTAGGACACATATAGGTGACGTTTTGAAGAAGTGCGGAGTGGATTAGATGTAGGACACATATAGATGACGTTTTGAAGCAACGGTGAGTGGGTTAGATGTAGGACACATATAGGTAACGTTTTGAAGCAGTGCGGAGTGGGTTAGATGTCGGACACATATAGATGACGTTTTGAAGCAACGCTGAGTGGACTAGATGTGGGACACATAAAGATGATGTTTTGAAGCAACGCAGAGTGTGTTAGATATAGGACACATATGGATGACGTTTTGAAGCAATGCGGAGTGGGTTAGATGTAGGACACATATAGATGACATTTTGAGTGGGTTAGATGTAGGACACATATAGATGACGTTTTAAAGCAACGCGGAGTGGGTTAGATGTAGGACATATGTAAATAACGTTTTGAAGCAACGCGGAGTGGGTTAGATGTAGGACACATATAGATGACTTTTTGAAGCAACGCAGAGTGGGTTAGATGTAGGACACATATAGATGACGTTTTGAAGCAAAGCGGACTGGGTTAGATGTAGGACACATGTAGATGACGTTTTGAAGCAATGCGGAGTGGGTTAGATGTAGGACACATATAGATGACGTTCTGAAGCAATGCGGAGTAGGTTAGATGTAGGACACATATAGATGACGTTTTGAAGCAATGCGGAGTGGGTTAGATGTAGGACACATATAGCTGACGTTTTGAAGCAGTGCGGAGTGGGTTAGATGTAGGACACATATAGATGGCGTTTTGAAGCAATGCGGAGTGGGTTAGATGTAGGACACATATAAGTAACGTTTTGAAGCAATGCGGAGTGGGTTAGATGTAGGACACATATAGGTGACGTTTTGAAGAAGTGCGGAGTGGGTTAAATGTAGGACACTTCGAGATGACGTTTTGAAGCAACGGTGAGTGGGTTAGATGTAGGACACATATAGGTGACGTTTTGAAGCAGTGCGGAGTGGGTTAGATGTCGGACACATATAGATGACGTTTTGAAGCAAAGCTGAGTGGATTAGATGTAGGACACATATAGATGATGTTTTGAAGCAACGCAGAGTGTGTTAGATATAGGACACATATGGATGACGTTTTGAAGCAACGCGGAGTTGGTTAGATGTAGGACACATATAAATGACATTTTGAGTGGGTTAGATGTAGCACACATATAGATGACGTTTTAAAGCAACGCGGAGTGGGTTAGATGTAGGACATATGTAAATGACGTTTTGAAGCAACTCGGAGTGGGTTAGATGTAGGACACATATAGATGACGTTTTGAAGCAACGCGGACTGGGTTAGATGTAGGACACATGTAGATGACGTTTTGAGGAAACGCGGAGTGGGTTAGATGCAGGACACATATAGATGACGTTTTGAAGCATCGCGGAGTGGGTTAGATGTAGGACAAATGTAGATGACGTTTTGAAGCAACACGGAGTGGGTTAGATGTATGACAAATGTAGATGGCGTTTTGAAGCAACGTGGAGTGGCTTAGATATAGGACACATGTAGATGACGTTTTGAAGCAACACGGAGTGGGTTAGATGTAGGACACATGTTGATGATGTTTTGAAGCAACACGGAGTGGGTTAGATGTAGGAGACATGTAGATGGCGTTTTGAAGCAACGGGGAGTTGGTTAGGTGTAGGCCACATATAGATGACGTTTTGAAGCAACGCGGAGTGAGTTAGATGCAGGGCACATATAGATGACGTTTTGAAGCAACGCGGACTGGGTTAGATGTAGGACACATAAAGATGACGTTTTGAAGCAACACGGAGTGGGTTAGATGTATGACACATGTAGATGACGTTTTGAAGAAACGCGGAGTGGGTTAGATGTAGGACACATATAGATGACGGTTTGAGGAAACGCGGAGTGGGTTAGATGCAGGACACATATAGATGACGTTTTGAAGAAACGCGGAGTAGGTTAGATGTAGGACAAATGTAGATGACGTTTTGAAGCAACACGAAGTGGGTTAGATGTATGACACATGTATATGGCGTTTTGATGCAACGTGAAGTGGGTTAAATATAGGACACATGTAGTTGACTCTTTGAAGCAACACGGAGTGGGTTAGATGTAGGACACATGTAGATGGCGTTTTGAAGCAACGCGGAGTTGGTTAGGTGTAGGCCACATATAGATGACGTTTTGAAGCAACGCGGTGTGTGTTAGATGTAGGACACATATAGATGACGTTTTGAAGCAACGCGGAGTTGATTAGATGTAGGCCACATATAGATGACGTTTTGAGTGGGTTAGATGTAGGACACATATAGATGACGTTTTGAAGCAACGCGGAGTTGATTAGATGTAGGCCACATATAGATGACGTTTTGAGTGTGTTAGATGTAGGACACATATAGATGACGTTTTGAGGGAACGCTAAGTGGGTTAGGTGTAGGTCACATATAGATGACGTTTTGAAGCAACGCGGAGTGAGTTCGATGTAGGACACATATAGATGACGTTTTGAGTGTGTTAGATGTAGGACACATAGATGACGTTTTGAGTGGGTTAGATGTAGGACACATATAGATGACGTTTTGAAGCAACGCGGAGTTGATTAGATGTAGGCCACATATAGATGACGTTTTGAGTGGGTTAGATGTAGGACACATATAGATGACGTTTTGAGGCAACGCTAAGTGGGTTAGGTGTAGGTCACATATAGATGACGTTTTGAAGCAACGCGGAGTGGGTTCGATGTAGGACACATATAGATGACGTTTTGAGTGTGTTAGATGTAGGACACATAGATGACGTTTTGAGTGGGTTAGATGTAGGACACATATAGATGACGTTTTGAAGCAACGCGGAGTTGATTAGATGTAGGCCACATATAGATGACGTTTTGAGTGGGTTAGATGTAGGACACATATAGATGACGTTTTGAGGCAACGCTAAGTGGGTTAGGTGTAGGTCACATATAGATGACGTTTTGAAGCAACGCGGAGTGGGTTCGATGTAGGACACATATAGATGACGTTTTGTGTGGGTTAGATGTAGGACACATATAGATGACGTTTTGAGTGGGTTAGATGTAGGACACATATAGATGACGTTTTGAGTGGGTTAGATGTAGGACACATATAGATGACGTTTTGTCATATCTCATGTCATATCTATGACAATGACTGCACACACACACACAATTGAGAAGTGGAATCAATTCTGTTTACCGGCATCTGAACTTTGCCACGCACCAGAAGACTCACACCATTCGAATCTATTATCGAGCTAGCACTATGATTCGGGTAAAGAATGCCACTCTAAAGGCTTTCTCTAACAGTAGCGGCGTAGTGTTCCAGTATAATGATATATCATACCCAGATATTTATGCGAATACAATTGTAGTCACCACACAAGCGACAATGGCAAACATTAGGATTGAGTTCTCACCGACCGCAGGCCGACAGTGCACTGACGGTGTGTCAGGTGCAAACATTTACAGACACCTATTGTCTGGACGGGCATTCCTGGTTGTTTTGTGCAGTGTGTAGTGGGTGTTGCAAAGGCTTCAACGTCATAATTGGTACGTGTCACGGCATCTGTTCACATGAGATCTATGGACACGACTGCTCCGGGTGTTATCTCAGTGTCTGTTCTTTTTGTGAGGAAAAATCCGGAAAATGCCTACAATGTAAACATCCTGGCTACACCTGTAATGACACTTGTCCTGATGGCTGTGACATCATATGTGACACGGAAAGTGCAGACTGTACGTGCAAGGAAACGTACTACGTGTCATACTGCACTTTCAGATGTGCGGACAACTGTTTCAACGACATCTGTGTACAGTCAACCGGGAACTGTACATGCAATGAAACGTTCTACGGGTCAGACTGCACTCTCAAATCTCCGGACAACTGTTTCAACGAAACCTGTGAACAGTTAATCGGGGCCTGCGTCTCGTATGTCGATGATTCCCACGTTAGGAAGAGTCTGCCGACTACAACAAACCCAAGCATATGGATATCTTAATGTGTTTCTGTGCTAGACATGGTTTCATTTCTTGGTGTTTTTCCGTGAAGCCATGGCTCATATCTTGATGTGTTTCTGTGCTAGCCATGACTCATATCTTAGCTTGTGTGTGTGTGTGTTTGTGTGCTGGCCATGGCTCATATCTTGGTGTGTGTCATGTTAGTCATATATCATATCTTGGTGTGTCCATGTTAATCATGTCTCATATCTCTATGTGAGTCTGTGTTTAGTCATATCTCATAGTTCTCATATCTAGTGTGTATCTGTGTTAGTCACGTGTCATATCTTTGTGTGTGCATGTCTGGGTTAGTGATATTTCATATCTTTGTGTGCATATTTATGTTAGTCATATCTCATATCTTTGTGTGTGCATGTCTGTATATGTCACATCTCATATCCTTGTGTGTGCATGCCTATGTTAGTCACATCTCATATCTTTGTGTGCATATGTAATCATGTGTCATATCTTTGTGTGTGCATGTCTATGTCAGTCATATCTCATATCTTTATGAGCATGTTTATGTTAGGCATGTGTCATACATGGGAGCCGCGACAGCTCAGTGGTTAGTGAACTGGACTACAAAGGACAAGGGGTAGGGTTCGTTCCCAACCGACGGCTTCCGGGTTCACCCAGCCTTAAATGGGTACCGGATTTTTTTCTGGGAAAGTAAAGCAGCACGGGCGTTATACCGACCACATTACCCCAAAAAGCATGTGCTAAAGGTCTGTAGAATATAGGGTCACTAACACCATATTTCCCTATTCGCCACTTGGCGTGACGGGGGTACTTTACTTTTTTTACTTTACTATGTGTCATATATCGTGATGTGTGTTAGTCATGCCTCGTAACGCTGTGTGCATGTCTATGTTAGTCACATCTCATATCTTTGTGTGTGCATATCTGTGTTAGTCACCACTAGTGACTCGGGCAGATGGTGCTCGTAAACCTGGGAGGGCCAACCATCTAACGGCAGAATCCCCATACAGAAAAGATCATATGTTGCCTTGCAGGAAGATTGGGGACAATCAAAGGCTAAGGAAAGCAAACCCGAATAAAATGCTGGCTGAAATCGGATGCACTGGGCCACTGGCGCAGAACACAGTGCAACGTTTTAACGGGTGTTCAATCGGAGTGGATCTGGCAGACTCTAATTGTGATGTTCTGTCTGTGGGGGCGATCAACATACTTAACCTGACGGCTGACTTCATGTGAGAATCTGGAATCCTACTCTGATAGAGCCCTGATCGCAGAGAGAGAGAGAGAGAGAGAGAGAGAGAGAGAGAAAGAGAGAGTATAGTCTCCAGGAAGATCTTGGTGTACAGGGTTTCTTGGTGTACAGGGTTTCTTGGTGTACAGGGTTTCTTGGAGACCGGGTTTGACCATATTGACAATTTGCTAATTTTTCTGACGAATCTGGTTTAAAAAAAAAAAAATAGTTGCTCTCTAAAGGGAGGAAGAAGTAAGGAAAAAAATAATATAAATAATAAATTAATTTTAAGAATATTTTAAAAATGGTTTATAAATATATATAAATTTTTTTTAATATTTAAAAAATAAAAATAATATAAATACAAAATTAATTGTAAAAAAAATTATTTAAAATATTTTTTTTAATACAAATTTTTAAAGAAAGAAAAATATTAATATAGGAATTACTTATAAATAATATAAATAAAGAATATTGAAAAAATTAACAATAAATTTTTTTATTAAAATTGTTAAAAATGTCAACCACAGTTAGTCCAATGTAAAGGGAAGATAAGATTGTATTGGATTGAGTAAATGTTTTATCTTCAAGTGTTTTCCTTTTATGCTCGTCAGGTTAATAATATATCAGTTATCGGTTCCAAACAGCATTCTTCTTCCAGGAGAATCTCCTCTCCTCTCCATCTCTCTCCATCTCCATCTCTCCCTCATTTTCCCTATTACACATTCAATGTTTTATCAAAGTTACGTTAAACAGAATATTTGAACAAATTTAAATGGTAGCTTATAGTCACACAGTGTCAATAAAATCATATGAATGTAATAATCTCTATCACTAAACAACACAAAGAAAAGAATTATTTCGTCGGTAAACGAAAGTAACACAATGAATATACAAGAATATGAAATGTTATGGCCGCAAAGTTGCTGCTAGTTGAGTTTCAAGATTTAAAACTTGGAGCACATTTTACTGTTACTATTTCGCCAAATGAACAGCCAGTTCAACTTTTAAAACATTTTCTACACAACAACGGAATAATGTCTATTTTTAAGTCGAAGAGACGTTTACTATATTGGCAAAATTGGTAAACGTTTGTGTCCCTAATGTATTTTAACAAATCAGGGACAAAACTAAAATATCGCCAAAATCTAGACAAATTCGGGACAGTAACAAATCCGGGACAAAGGTAGAAAAAACAGTAAAAAATCGGAACTGGCCAGGAAAAATCGAGACATCAGGTCAACTTAAAATAAAGTAAAACTAAAGTACCCCCGTCACGCCAAGTGACGTCGTGACGTATAGGTAATAATTTTACAGACCTTCAGCACATGATTTTCGTGGTAATGTGGTAGGTTTTACGCCCGTGCCGCTTTACTTTCCCAGAAACAAATCCGGTACCAATTTAAGGCTGGGTGAACCCGGAAACCGTCGGTTCGGATCGAACCCTACCCCTTATCCTTTGTAGTCCAGCTCACGTACCACTGAGCTATCGCGGCTCCCTTCTGGTCACCTTACTTAATAATATTTCTCTCATCTCCATTGTCAAAGATTGAATAATATTCATTTTTCTTTCTTTCTTTCTTTCTTTTTGTTTATTTATTATTTTTTTAAAACACTTTTTGCCTTAGCTGTTTTGCATCTCACCTCTTTGATGCGGCAATACACAAGAAATGAGGAAATGAACTCAAATACAAACAGCCGTTTCAATATTTTTAATTTTGTACACGCCAATTACTTGTTCCTTAAAAATGTCTTATCTTTTATGCACAGAAGAAATTAAAGCCTGGCACCAATTTTACGATAAGAAATATTTTGTTCTGTGCAAACATAAACGAATTTATCAAACGTTTTTGTATGAACAGTTTCTGTGCGATTTAAAAAAAAGAATAAAACAATTCTTTCCTTCAAAACAGACGTCGCTTGTTTTTCTTATCTGTCTTTACTCATCTTCCTTATCTCATCTTATTTTGAAAATGTATCTTTCATGAAGTCAGATTGTTTTAATATTAGCACTTCTTTAAATGTAGGAAAAAACGAATTTGTTAAAAAATTGTCATCATCATCATGTGCCATACCGGTTGGCGTAGGCGATAATGTCCTTCCACAATCTTCTGTCTACAGTGCATCGTATCAGTTCTGTTGTTGACTGTTTTCCATGCCATGACACCAAGCTATCTAGTATTTTCTCTCTTTGTCGTCCGCGATCTCTCTTTCCATTTATTTTGCCAGTTGTAACCAAGTATTCCAACTTTCCTCTTTTCATGATGTGCCCAAAAATGTTGATTGTTTCTTTCTGATGTTTTTTTGGAGTTCCGTTCTTGTGTTGACCTCTTTGAGAATTTCTTCACTGGTCTTTTTAGCTGTCCATGGAACTTTCTATTCTTCTGAGAAATCCCATCTCTGTGGTCTCTAATCGTCTTTTCATTTGTTTGTCTAAACACTAAATATTCAGCTGAGTACACACAATAAAACATACCGAAACACCGTTTTATTTCAATGCTAAACGACATGGACAAATGAAAGCAAAGTAATCGTGCTGTAGTAATTATTGTCAAACTAAAATAAGAGTAATGTAAATGTGCTGTAGCAATTATTGTCAAACTAAAATAAGAGTAAAGTAAACTAGTGCATAAATGAGAGAAATTACACAATATTCAAACACATCATCTATAATCAAGAGAAGAAGGTCCTCATATGTTGGCCATGTGATGAGAGGAAACAACAAATGAATCTCAAAGCAGGCCCTTAATTGGAAACAAGAAGGTAAAAATACCATCCTAGAGAAATCCTGAAAAGGGTACAGAGGCGAGAAACATCACATAAGGCATCAACTTCCATGTGGAGGTTGAGAGGGTCGTCCAGAACAGAGACGCGTGACGTAAAATATAATGCCGGTCCTATTTATATTCTGATCTTTAATATAAAAGATCGTCAGACACTAAGAGTAGAATTTATACTCTATGTGCTGTCTTAGGCTAAAGAACAATAAAAGGACAGGCAGACATACAGATAGATAGATAGATAGATAGATAGATAGATAGATAGATAGATAGATAGATAGATAGATAGATAGATAGATAGATAGATAGATTGATAGATAGATAGATAGATAGATAGATAGATAGATAGATAGATAGATAGATAGATAGATAGATAGATAGATAGATAGATAGATAGATAGATAGATAGATAGATAGATAGATAGATAGATAGATAGATAGATAGATAGATAGATAGATAGATAGATAGATAGATAGATAGATAGATAGATAGATAGATATCTCTGCGATCAAGACTCAATCAGAGTGGGATCCAAGACTCTCACATGAAGACAGCAGTCTGTTTAAGTGAAATGACCGACCCCACAGACAGAACATCGCAATTAGAGTCTGTTAGATCCACTCTGATTGAATACATGTTAAAACGTTGCACTGTGTTCTGCGCCAGTGGCCCAGTGATCCGATTTCAGCCAGCATTTTATTCAGGTTTGCTTCCCTTAGCCTTTGATTGTCCCCAATCTTCCTGGAAGGCAGCAGATTGTCTTTTCTGTAGGGGGATTCTGCCCTTAGATGGTTGGCCCTCCCAGGTTTACGAGCACCATCTGCCCGAGTCACTAGAGGTGACTAACACAGACATGCACACATAAAGATATGAGATGTGACTAACACTGACATGCACACGACTATATCAGGCATGACTAACACTGACACACACCAAGATATGAGATATGGCTAACACAGATACACACACTAAGATATGAGATATGACTAAACACAAACACACAAAGATATGAGACATCACTAACATAAACATGCATTCACAAAGATAGGAGATGTGACTAACATAGACATGTCTAAAATATGAGATATGACTAACACAGATACACACACTAAGATATGAGATATGACTAAACACAAACACACAAAGATATGAGACATCACTAACATAAACATGCATTCACAAAGATAGGAGATGTGACTAACATAGACATGTCTAAAATATGAGATATGACTAACACAGATACACACACAAAGATATAAGATATGACTAAACACAAACACACAAAGATACATGACTAACATAGACAGACACACATTAATATATGAGATGTGACTAGCATGGACATAGACACAAATATATGAGACATGACTAACATAGACATGCATATACAAAGGTATGAGATGTGATTAACATAGGCATGGACACAAAGATATGACACATGACTAACACAGACACACACAAATATATGAGGCATGATTAACACGGACACACACCAATATATGAGATATGGCTAGCACACACACACAGGCTAAGATATGAGCCATGGCTAGCACAGAAACACACTAAGATATGAGCTATGGGTAGCAAAGAAACACATTAAGATTATGAGCCATGGCTTCACGGAAACACACCAAGATGTGAACCATGACTAGCACTGAAACACATTAACATATGAACCATTGCTAGCACGGAAATACACCAAGATATGATCCATGGTCAGCACAGACACACACCAAGATATGAACCTTGGCCAGCACATACACCCACCAAGATATGAGCCATGGCTAGCACATACACCCACCAAGATATGAGCCATGGCTAGCACGGATATACACTAAGATATGAACCATGGCCAGCACAGACACACACCAAGATCTGAATCATGGCCAGCCCAGACACACACCAAGATATGAGCCATGGCCAGCACATACACCCACCAAGATATCAGCCATGTCTATTACAGACTCCCACTGAAATATGAGCTACGACTAAAACGGATATACATCGAGAATTGAGCCATGGCTATCACAGACACCCACCAAGATAGGAACCATGGCTATCACATACATAGACAAAGATATAAGCCACGACTAACATATACACTTGGTGACGTCCACTAACTTTTGTCTGAGGTTCTTGGTAAAGTTTCCACTGACGACCACGAAGATCCAAAACTTGCGGGCATGGTGGGCGTGGCTGACATGCTGGAAGATCAGCCGGATAAGACCTTCAGAGAATGTCAATTTCATGTCCTCTGAGTCTTGAGTCCGCATCAGATAGTACAGTCTGGCCATGTGACTGTGTGCGTTCATGATGATGTAAGACAGAGACAAGGCAAAGAGCAGCCTAGCCACGCGAACCTGGGCGCTAGCTCGCACTGAGCTCCACCCAGAATAGTTGATCGGTTTCAGCTCGGAAACTTCCAGCATCGGCAGGTCACTGAGTTCTACCTAGGATCGTTGATCGGTTTCAGCTCGGAAACTTCCAGCATCGGCAGGTCACTGAGTTCTACCTAGGATCGTTGATCGGTTTCAGCTCGGAAACTTCCAGCATCGACAGGTCACTCAGCTTCCTCCACCGGGACTTGTGTATGATGGACACAACGAACGTGGAGAGCGTGACAGTAATGGCGATCAGCGGTAGTAGCAACGTTACTACCGAGTCAATGTAGGTTATTATGTGCAAGAACATCAGCCTTGGACTCGGCAAGCAATTCTCCGGACCTATCTCGTTTGGCGTTACCACAGCAGCAACAGCAGTGGCCATATACAGCAACAACAAGACCAGAATGCACATGACCACGATACTGGCGCGTCGCCTTGTGCACACAACCACAAAGCTTGTTAGATGACATATGGTGGTGTAATTCTCCACTGTTATGCGCACAACGTACCATAAGAACAGAAGGCTAAATACGTAGGTGGCGAAAAACGAGACTTTGACACATCCCGTTCAGTTGATTGACTTTATAGACAATGGTCTCTGACCACACAAACAGTAGACCAACCAGAACACCCGTGTCAGAGATCAGCAATGGTCTCTATCCACACAAACAGTAGGCCAACCAGAACACCCGTGTCAGAGATCAGCAATGGTCTCTATCCACACAAACAGTAGGCCAACCAGAACACCCGTGTCAGAGATCAGCAATGGTCTCTATCCACACAAACAGTAGGCCAACCAGAACACCCGTGTCAGAGATCAGCAATGGTCTCTATCCACACAAACAGTAGACCAACCAGAACACCCGTGTCAGAGATCAGCAATACAAAAATGTAAATGCTGGAAGAAAAGTTCATGAGTTCTCGTCGAAGAAGACCCAAGAAGAATCTTCATAAATGAATGACGTCATATCCTGGAGCGATCCCTTTTTTCCACCAAAGACGAATATGGCTTGTATCTCACACGCTACTTGATGATGTCCAAATTTGGAGACTTTGATAAATTAAAGTCGTATGTGATTTGGGTAGCACACAAACAATGAATAGAATAGTTGAGTTCTTGGCTCTTGTGTCTTGAATAAAACAGAACGTGACAACCTTAAGTATGGAATTTATCTGACAAGTATTTTAAACTAAAAGTTCTACCAGATATATACGAATATATGATGAAACATGTAATTTACTATTTGGATAGTTTGTCAAAGAAGGTGTTGATCTCTTCCTGCGTTAGTGGACGCATGGTTGTTTACTAATTTGGTTCATTTAAGACAGCGTCCACAAGAGTCAGAGTGAAATTAATTTCTATTGTCGCCAACCTTCGATGCAGGAAGAAAGCACGACAAGATTGTGTTCTGAGCTTATACTCCAGGCATTGTGCTAGTAAAAGTTAAACTATAACGGCCGCCGTTAAGAATGAACGAAATTCTGCAAGTTCAGATCTTGGCCGTTGGGCTTTGTTCAAACGCAAACAAGCGTCCATCTTGGTGCGTCCATCTTCATGCGTCTCCACACTGTATACGAAACACTCAAAGCGGATTCTTTCTAGTTTCTAAACAAATCCCAGAAATAAACAGTTTATTGACACGAGACTAAACTCGGGACAAGTGTCCAAATGGAAACACAGACACAGATTACGGTTCACGTAAGTTGAAACCTCGTGAGAACAAAACAAAGGCAAGACGCACGCCTCAAGACAGAGAGATTTTGGTTCAAATCCCGGCTACCGGTTGGGATTTTTATTTATGATTTCTCTCTGCGGCAACCACCCCTGGTTTCAGCAGCGAGGCCCGGCTTGAAACGTCAATTACTCATCGACGGACAAAATATGAGTACCTCCGAAGTCGGAGTTATCTGCCTGTGCGACGAGGGACCCCTAGGCACACGGCTGCCAGGGAAAAATGGATTAATACGCAAAACTCAGTTCCTAGTGTTTAGGAACTTCGTTAGAGGTAAAAACTGGCGAACGAAAAAAAATGTGGTAAAGGAAAAGCACTTAACAATTGCCGTTTGGTGATAGTGTTAGTACTAATCCAGAGAGCTTCATAAGATGGTGTGGCCAGTTCCCTTCCTCAGTGCCTTTCCTTCCCAAAAAATGTCTCGCTTGTGGGTTTTAAAGAGGCTGGGTGAACGCCGAGACCCTTGCTGGTCATGAAAAAAAGAATTACATTTTCACAGACATTTGAACCTTAATCCTACAGGTTGCTAGGTGAGTACACTAACCGCGACGCCACCGGACTTCCCTGACTATATGAATGTGTTCTAAGCCGCTTTCATGTAGAAATGACATAAACTGATTATATGCGTATGCTCTACTATATGTATCGATTTGAACGGGAAAATAACAGTTAATTTTTTATTAGTGTTCCCGGCCGCAAATTCGTTTAAAAAAATATTTATGCTCTACTTACTACGCTTCTGAACTGCGGTTTAATCACGTGGCTGACTGTCCACCTGGCAATCGATAGCCTTCCATCATTGTAAGCAGACGGATTCTACCGGTTAAGTTTATTTATATATATAATCGTTTTTTACTTATACTTTTATATTTACACATTTTACCTATCCTCCATACATGTAGCAAATTTCTCTCTTGTATCACCATCTCATCTCTTATCCCTCTGTCCACTTCTTCACTTAACAGTCCTTATCATCCTAGATGTAGTAGTATTTATCTGTGTCTCATCATTTGTTATCGTTGTCCTCGTTCTCTGAAGCATGCACATGTAGGCCGAAACGTCAGTATTTTCTTGTGTTTCTTTTTTGTAAAGCTGTCATCATACCTTGTATGGGGTGTATGTTACACCCCACTACTAGCTCATTCCTACCAGCTTTACCGCAGCTCTACATTTATTTGCCCAATCCCTTAAAAAATATAATTTTAGAAAATATAAATATAATTTATTTTAATATAGTTTAATGTATAGTTTAGTTGACGTATCATCCTTCTAGCACATTTTAAACATTCATAAAATGATTTTATATGTGTCATTCTGAAATTATGACTTGTAAATGTCTATCAATAAGACAGATGCCAGTGACTGATTTATTTATGGAGTCCCTCTATTTGAGACTAAGTAGTAAGTCTCTGAGAAGTTCAAGGGAATATGTGTGCCTTTGGTGTCTTGGTTGGTAGCAAGTAATCATGATTTACCAGTAGTTTGGTGAAATATCAATGTCTTACGTTGGATGATGTTTTACTGAATAGCTTCTCTCGTGACTGAATCCGTCAATATTGGTTAGACAGATCCGGTCACAGAATAAACGAGATGTATTTGTGATGTCTGTCCTGTTCTGCTTTCTCTTGAATCTTTTGTCCACTGATATTTAACATCATCTGTTACTTGAATATTGCTGTGCCATTTTATATTTTATTTTTGTTCTCCATGCATTACAATCTGGCTCCAGTCTTTCACAGTTTCTTTCACTGATAGAATTCACTCAAGGAATGCCTGCAAACATCCAAGAGAGAAAACTTATACTTGTTACTGTCCTAACGAGGATGTGACTGACACTACCGTTTGTCTCCCCTGCTGCACGAATAATATGGCAATATTGCAATCAAGGGGATGTTACTGTGGAAAACGTCTCAATAGAAAGAAACACAAACGTCTCAATGGAAAGAAACACAAACGTATGAATGGAAAGAAACACAAACGTCTCAATGGAAAGAAACACAAACGTATGAATGGAAAGAAACACAAACGTCTCAATGGAAAGAAACACAAACGTCTCAATGGAAAGAAACACAAACGTCTCAATGGAAAGAAACATAAACGTCTCAATGGAAAGAAACACAAACGTCTCAATGAAAAGAAACACAAACGTCTCAATGGAAAGAAACATAAACGTATGAATGGAAAGAAACACAAACGTCTGAATAAGGAACACATCACACATACAGAAACATAACATTTTCGCGCATTCTTTTTCCATAGACACTAGGAACTGAACGTTGCGTGTTAATACGTTTTTCCCTGGCAGCAGTGTGCTCAGGGGTCCCTCGCCGCACAGGCAGAACACTCCGACTTCGAAGGTACTCATATTTTGTCCTTCCATGAGTAATTTACATTTCAAGCCGGGCCTCACTGCTGAGACCAAGGGCGGTTGCCGCAGAGAGAAATCATTAATAAATATCACAACTAGCCGGGATTTGAACCTACAACCTCTCTGTCTCGAGGCCGGCGTCTTGCCTTGAGACCAACCAGTCCCCATTTTTGTGCATTTAATCATTGGCTCTGATGAAACCTGCAATTGTGAAGCAGTTGGAAACATGGAATAAATAAAATATTCTGGCATCTTATTGTTTCAGAATTTTAAATGTGGACATAGAAAAATGGAAAGAGTTGGATAGAACGAAAAGAAAACAAATAAGGAAGTTCTGAATCAACTGAAAATGAAAAAAAAAAAAACTTCTCAACACAATTTGAACAAGACAACTACAATTGTTAGGACATGTGAAAAGACATAACACCGTACTAGAAGTTTTCTTGGAGGGAAAATGTAAGGTAGCGGAGGCAACGACAGACTAAGTAAAGTGGTAACATCAAAAGAGGGACAGGTGAGCCTGTTGCAACATGCATTATTGTCAAGCCAAGTGACAGTGTCAAATGGAGCTTCAGCCAACCTTTGGTGTGGACACTGCACCCAATGAATGAAAATTATATCTGAGAGATGGGCAAACAGTATTCCTTTTGCTGATGGGCAAACAGTATTCCTTTTGCTGATGGGCAAACAGTATTCCTTTTGCTGATGGGCAAACATTATTCCTTTTGCTGATGGGCAAACATTATTCCTTTTGCTGATGGGCAAACAGTATTCATTTTGCTGATGGGCAAACAATATTCCTTTTGCTGATGGGCAAACAGTATTCTTCTTCTTATTTCTGTGGTGCATCTTCCATCTAATGTTATTGTGCCAAATTATTTGACGCGTTGCACTTATTTCTATACTCTTTTACTTTAATAATGCGTTGCACTTATTTAAGATTTTTCCTGTTTAATTTTATGCTGCATGATGGTGATTAATTACTTCGATACGACCATTACTTCTGTTTTCTTATTATTCAGACTGAGACCTTTCTTGCTGCTTTCTGTTACTATTATGTCTATCATTTTTGAAGTTCTTTACTTTTTATCTCAAAATATTATCGCTGTAAAGTGGGAACATATCCGACGACAGAACATCGCCTTGTCTGATTTCTTGTTTTATATATTGGAATTGTCCTATTTTGTTGTTAATTCTTATGGCTGCTGTTTGTTGCCGGTACATTTTTTTATGATTCTCAGATCCTTGCCATCAATGTTTAATTTCTCCAGCATATTGATTATTTCCACATGCTATACTTTGTGAAATGCTTTTGTGAAGTCTATAAAGCACATATTTAGATCTTTCTTTACCTCTATAGTTCTTACTATAAATGTTATCAAGATGTATATTGCATTACTGATGCCTTTTCCTTCCACAAATCCACATTGTTCCTCACTTACTTGTTTTATTTTGCTCCTTACACGTCTCATGATGATTCTTATTAATATTTTCGTCATATGGCTCATGAGACTAATATTTCGCTAGTCTTCGCAATCAGTGACACCTGACTTCCTTAGTGTGGCTACAAAGATAGATTTTAGCAGATCTTCGGGTATGTGTCCAGTGTTATATATGTCATTGATTAGTTTTGTTATGACTTGTACTCCCAGCTCTCCTAGTGCATCTATCTCTTCGATATTGTCGGGACCTGGAGCTTTCCATCTTTTATGTGTTGAATTGTGTCCTCCACTTCACCCTGCATTATTGGTGGTCCTGTGGCTTTGTTTGAATTGTTTAGCTCTGGTCTTTCATCATTATAGAGTTGGCTGATATATTCTGTCCATCTTTCCATTGTCTTCTCCTGTCCCTTTATTATATTTCCTTCCTTTGATTTCACACTTCCTGAAACTTTGACTTCATTTCTACTTGTTAATTCGTTTAATTGATTGTGCCTAAATTGTGAGTCTTTCTTTTGTTGCATTTTTCTTTTCTTCACATTTCTGCTGTAACCATCTTTACTTTGCTTCTCTGTTTGTGTTGTGTATCTTTTTGTGTAATATTTTGTATTTCCGTTCTTCCTTCTTACGTTCTCGTCTTTCGTCCATTAGTTCTAGTTTTTTTTCTGTCATACATTTCTTTTTTTTTTATTCTTTTAGTCATTGGTATTACATCTTTTGTTATTTTGTTGAATCGATTGTTTGAGCATTTCCCACTACTCTTCAATGTTCCGTATTGTCTCAGTGACATTACATTATTTTTGTACTATCGTTCTGTACTTACTACTCATTTGTCTATCTACTCTATCCATATCTAGTTTGAACTTATATTTCTTGCGAATTACTGTGTCTTTCGCAGTTTTATTCTCATTTTCCCCAAATACTGGTACATGGTCACTATTGCGATTTTGGCCAGGCCTTGCTTTAACAGATGTTAGCCCATTCCTGAATCTTCTCTGTACCAGTATAAAATTGTTGTGAGTGAGACCTTCCACCGTCTAGACTTGATCTGCGCTTTACGTCACACATTGGTGCTGTTCATGACCGTTGATGGTATTCTTTGACGCAAGTTATTTCCATTTACACATTAATGTAAATTACTTCGTCAGCCGCAGTTTTGTCTCTTTGGGGAATTTGCTTCGTGTTTTGTTCGTCGTAGGCTGCTTACACTAGAGTTATCACACAGAAATCTAAATCGAACGAGATTAAGTGTTGGGCAACATTTTTGTGTGCTACGTCATCGTAATGGTTCCCTAAACCGGCCGTGCGCAAATCTTACGGTCTGCTGTTTGATGTGCGACGGGGATAATTTGACGACTGACTGTGTGTCTATATGATCGGAATTGGAGTCATCAACGATGGCCTAACATCATCTAGTGCTACGACGATCATCATTTTCAAGAGGACGTGACTTACCGGTATATGGGGATAGGCGGTAGGAACAATTGAAAGCTATGCATGAAAAGCGTTCCTTGTTGCAGTTTCCTCACATTACAAGTCGCATGTCTGTGTTAGTCACCTGTAGTGACTCGGGCAGATGGTCTTCGTAAACCTGGGAAGGCCGACCGTCTAAGGGCAGAATCCCCCTACAGAAAAGATCATCTGCTGCCTTGCAGGAAGATTGGGGACAATCAAAGGCTAAGGAAAGCAAACCTGAATAAAATGCTGGCTGAAATCGGATGCACTGGGTCACTGGCGCAGAACACAGTGCAACGTTTTAACGGGTGTTCAGTCGGAGTGGATATGGCGGACTCTAACTGTGATGTTCTGTCTGTGGGGGCGATCAACACACTTAACCTGACAGCTGAGCTCATGTGAGAGTCTGGGATCCTATTCTGACTGAGTCCTGATCGCAGACAGACAAATTGATTTGATTGTGTACTTTGTTGTCTGTGCTTTGCTATGTCTATAGTCGTCTAGGATGTTACTTGTACCAGGTGTTACCTGAACCAGGTGTTACATATAATCATTTCATGTGTCTTTGCCCAATCTATCCCCCTCTGTCATTCGTCTCTCCTAGGACATGTCCTCCAGTCACATTTTGCACTTTAGCTGTTCCTAACATTGCACTGAAATCCCCTAATATAATAGTCTTTTTTCCTGGGATTTACACTACTCTATGGTCATCTCTAACTCGTAAAAGGTGTCAATTTCTTCCTCTTTGCTTATAGCTTCGATATAGACCGCTTTTTAAACCATATGGCTGACTATAAAAGCGTGATCTTTGCTCTCTACAGCGTGGCTCCAGAAAGTTCTTTGTGTTCTGTCTGTTGAACGTTTATGTTTGAGACAGACAGTCCATGGGATCTAGGCTTCGCATAGATAGACAGACGAGCTGGTGTTGAAGACATTTGTTGGTGTCAAGAATTCAGAACTGAATGCTATATGTTTCATTCTCAACTCTGGACACTCGAGCCTGAAAGTAAATGAACGAACTGACAACTTGACTGAAACGGTTGCCGTTGATCGCGGACAAGCAATGGACCGGGCTGACATTCTAAATGCAGTGAGGATGTAGGGCATGCTAATGACTGAGTCAATGATCATGAGTCTACAACGTTGTCCATGATAGGCGACGTTTAGGTCAAAACTGGATATGCCAGAAAGAAGTACTATGCTGGGAGATACAGAAAAACAAGAAATCAAAACAGAACAATAGTCATAAACCTTCACACATTGGGAGGGGCGGGGCATACTGGGGAGGAGATCTGAACACTTAACGTGCAGTGAGGATAATCCGGCGACTAAACTAAACTAAACTAAACTAAACATACATCTTTCAATCTCACCGAGAAGAATCTGGATGTAACTGTTGTGGTTACACAAGACTTAAGAGAAGGCAATTATTGTGCTATTTTTATGAGATACTTTACCAGAAAAATGACGGACTAAAATATTTTATGATTTACTGCTTTTTATAAAAATTGAAATAGACGTCAGCCTCTATCAATACAAGCAGCATCTACTAATGATTTATGGCAGAAATGTTTTTAGCTGCACACAAAAAATCTTGTTACGTGCTCAAATATACGTGCTTATATCTCTTCTATTGTATCATCGTTCTTTGATTGTCATTGAGATAAGATGGCACAAGAAACGTGCACACAAATATAAAACGAAGAAAGAAGCCACATTCTGTTAACGTGTTCTCCAACTTGGCATTCCAACTCTTGTTGGAATCAATGTTTCTCGTAAATTCTCAGCCTTAAGCTTCTCTTATAGT
This sequence comes from Megaustenia siamemsis, assembly GCA_032433765.1. Lineage (NCBI taxonomy): Eukaryota > Metazoa > Mollusca > Gastropoda > Stylommatophora > Ariophantidae > Megaustenia > Megaustenia siamemsis. The sequence continues at coordinate 57,802,929 of JAVIAB010000091.1, forward strand.
CGTTAAATTTATTACTCAGCAAGATCTGGTGAGACGTCGTCATCTCTCTCACATATAAAGCAGGCAGTCGTGGTAAGCAATATTCATTTTTGTTGTAATCAGTGGCAACTGCTGCTCCAACTGGCGTGGGAGATCATGTTTTCAACAACCGTCAGTTGTTAATCCGGAGCCGCGATAGCTCAGTGGTTAGTGAACTGGGCTACAAAGGACAAGAGGTATGGTTCGATCCCAATCGACGGTTTCCGGGTTCACCCAGTCTTAAATGGGTACTGGATTTTTTTCAGGGAAAGTAAAGCTGCACGGGCGTAATATCGACCACATTACCCCCAAATTCATGTGGTGAAGGTCTGTAGAATTGATGGTCACTAACACCATATTCCCTATACGCCACTTGGTGTGATGGGGGTTTTTACTTTTTTTACTCAGTTGTTAAATAACCTACGGGGTAACAGGACAACTACTAGATAATATAAGGGCATTATATAAAAACAGTGAAAGTGCCGTCAGAACATCGGAAGGTCTGTCAGAATGGTTTCAGGTTACAACAGGAGTAAGACAAGGATGTGTCCTCTCACCACTCCTCTTCATCATATATATGGACAAAATAAATCAGGAAACAACCAACAACAAGGACAAATCAAATAATAACATAGAGGTAGAAAACTCCAACATCAATGAGCTACTATTCGCAGATGACCAATGCCTAATATATGAGGATGAAAATCTGCTACAACAGCATTTAACATCTCTAGATAAAAGTTGCACAAACTACAGTATGAAAATTAACACAGCAAAAACAGAGGCTATAAGAATAAGCAAATTAAGACACCCATTAAACATCAAGATCAAAGATAAAGAAATAAAACAAGTAGAGGAATTCAAGTATTTAGGCACAATGTTCACAGAAGATGGAAAACTAGACAGAGAAATTGTCATGAGAATACAAAAAAGCAAATGCCGTCACATACCAGCTTTCACCATTGCTAAGACATCCAAACATTTCTATGCCAGCTAAACAACAAATGTTAAATCGCATCTTCATACTAACTTTGTGCTATGAAAGTCAAACCTGGACCCTTTCTAAATCACATTTAAGAAAGATCAATACATGTGAGATGCGTTGCTTGAGAAAAGTAACAAACAACACAAGAAAAGATAGAATACCAAATGAAACCATAAGAAAAAATAGTGGGAACAAAACCCTGCCAATAATATATAGAACAACAACAATTTCAATGGTTTGGCCACCTGGTCAGAATGAATCCTTACCAATCACCATCAAGGGCGTTCTTCTCGAGAATGCATGGAAAAAGACCAAGAGGAAGACCCGGAAGAAGATGGATAGATGCAGTGACAGAGACATGTAACAACAAGGGAAAATCACTAATTCAGACAATTCGAGCAGCACAAGAACGACAAATGATATAAACCACACCTTTTAGGTATCAGTGAAAGAGAAAAGAAGAAAGAAGAAGAAGACTCAGTTGTTAATCTATTCTGCAGTTGACGTCCTAACAAGCTATTCTTCTGGTATCTTTTTACTCTATTTTCCCCTTTCCCTTCCTTCCTCACATTTACTATTTGTCACATTCCATCTGTATTCTTATTATTGTATTAGTAATATGACCCTGTCATTCGCGAAGACTCAAATGGTTTAATGCATGTGTGCGAATCTCGTTCGGATTGTTTTTTTTTTTGTGTGTCCTGTGCTCCTATAGAGTTTGCTAACCTTTCTCAAGTTAAGTTCACCTGTTTCAGGTCAACATCCAGTGTTTGCCTTCACCTGGATCTTATTTTCGCAAGCTCCTGCCAGCCTGTTATATTCATATATAGTGATCGTCAAATCATATTTACAGATGCCTTTGTAACGTAGAAGAGGTCTTACTTTGTTGTGTTTTGCCAAAGGCTGTCTCTCCGTGTAAGATTTTCTTTTAGGAATCAATCAATCTTGTCTTCGTTACAGGTGGCCTAGCAATAATAAATGGTGTTGTTGGAGGAAAGCGAATATAATTTTTTACACAACATGGAATCAATACTTTATTATTTGTTACTGTTACTTCTTACTATAAGACTCAAAGAAAGTGAGTTTTTATTCTTCATGGTTTTAATCATCATCATGTGCCATACCGGTTGCCGTAGGCGATCATGCCCTTCTACAATCTTCTATCTACAGTGCATCGTATCAGTTCTGTTGTTGACTGTTTTCCATGCCATGACACCAAGCCATCCAGTATTTTCTCTCTTTGTCATCCGCAATCTCTCTTTCCTTTAATTTTGCCAGTTGTAACCAATTATTCCAACTTTCCTCTTCTCATGATGTGCCCGAAAAATGTTGATTGTTTCTTTCTGATGTTTTTTAGGAGCTCCCTTTTGTGTTGGCCTCTTTGAGAATTTCCTCGTTGGTATTTTTAGCTGTCCATGGAACTTTCAACATTCTTCTGAGAAATCCCATCTCTGTGGCCTCTAATCGTTTTTTCATTCGTTTGTCTACTGTCTAGATCAATAATCAGATTTCTTTTATTTGACTGGTTTAGCCTTTCTAAAGAACATCATTGTTAAATTGATAATGGTAATGTTAGCTCACTTATCTCGATTATTGGTCTGGGAAAAGCCATTCAGCGGGGAACTAAGAATGGAGGAAGAAGATGTGCATAGAAAAAGAGATGGGAAGATAGCATCAGTGAATGGACAGACCTCGACTCTCATAGAGTCCTGAAGAGTCAACAACGATGAATCTTAATGAAATATGCTAGTAGTGTCCATATGGCCCACATGGTTTTTTTTTAATATAAAAAAGTAAGGAAGAAAGGAAGGAGGGAAGGAACGAAGTTTTGAAGGCAGGAAGGAAGAAGGGAGTGAGTGAGGGAGGGATGGAGTGAGGAAAGAAGGAAGTAAAGAAGGAAGGAAGTCTACACATTCTTTTGTAGAATGACTTCTGTGTTGTTAGTTTGAACAATTCACACTTCCATATTGCGGAAATAGCTCTGCATAATATTGAAGAGCTCTTTTGATGCGTCCATTTACAAAGTGACAGAAATAATGCATTTCTTTTATTCTTTAGAATACCTCCTTGACTAAGTTACTTTGTGCCGTTAGTTGTTTGTCAAATAATCAATTATTTAAAAGAGAATATAGAACAAAGAAATGTATCAGTGTATCAATGTTGGAAATCCATGAAGATTTTGAATGGGAAATTAAATGCCTTTGACAACAAATGTCTTCGTAGGATCTCAAACATAAGCTGGAAAGAAAACACTTCAAACGAACTGATAAGAGAACGAATCTAAACAAGGATACACGATGAGCTTTATAAAAAGAAGGCGTTGGAAATGCATCAGTCATGTGCTGATAATGAATGAAGAAAGACTTCTCAACCAGGGTTTCATGTGGAAATCAACTGATAAAAGAAAATAAGACAGACCCAGAGAATGACTACGCAGAATAATTACTGGGTAAGGCTCACCCATGGGACTAGGAAATAATCAAGAACTACAAGAACTAGCAGTAAATCGTCAATCATGGAGAACTATGACTTCCGCCCAATTTGCCGTTTCGACCCAAGAGGTAAATAAATGAATGAATATAAGAAAATGTGAAAGTCAAAATAAGACTCTCATGCGAGACCATCATGTGGACACCAGGTGGTAAAAGTGTTAACTAACACTAGAAACAGGAAACGATTTCTTTAAAATGTAGTTGTACACTATTTACTGCATTTGTGAGAATGTTTTTCTGTATCTGTCTACTTGATGACTGTCTGATTATATTTTTCCTTCTTTAATTGTCTTGCTATGTTAACACGCATGCAATAAACCCCACTGTTGATCTTTCCCTTCGTCTCATAGTAGTAATATTTTCTGCTAAGACTAAATATAGGATGTCTTACTCGCTACAGGACCCGTGTAGTTTTATAATGCTTTTACCGCTAAGCACTCACACTAACACACACGAACAACAACCGTGTTGCGCTGGCATCATCATCATCATCGAGTGCTATCTCCGCAACGAAAGTTGACTACCATGGAGCGCCATTCTGCTCTGTCTCTTGCTTTGATGGTGCAGGTTGTCATAGGCTGGTTTGCCCATCTTCTGATGTTACTCGTCCATATTAGTCTTGGTCTGCCTCTGCCTCTTTTACCTTGTATTTTCCCCTCCAGGATTACTTTTAGTAGGCTGTTGTGTCTTTTAACATGACCCAATAATCGCATTTGTCTTGTTTGAATTGTGTTTAGTAGTTCTCTTTTCATTTTTAGTTGTTTTAAGACTTCATTGTTTGTTTTCTTTTCCTTCCATCCAATTCTACCTATTCTGCTATATATCCACATTTCAAAGGCTTCAATTCTCTGTTCTGTTTTCTTGTCTAAAGTCCATGTTTCTGCACCATATAGGAATGTTGAGAAGACATACCATTTTGCTATTCTTAGTTTTAGAACTGGTGTTATTTGTTTTTATGTTAGTATGTTCTTCATCTCAGTGGTTAGTGAACTGGACTACAAAGGACAAATGGTAGGGTTCGATCCCTACCGACGGCTTCCAGGTTCACCCAACCTTTAATGGGTACCGGATTTTTTTCTGGGAAAGTAAAGCGGCACGGGCGTAATACCGACCTCATTACCCCAAAAATCATGTGCCGAAGGTCTGTAAAAATTATGGTCACTAATACCATATTCCCTATACGCCACTTGGCGTGACAGGGGTACTTTACTGTTTTTTTTATGTTCTTCATGACATTAAAATTACTTTTTGCCATTCCTATTCTTTTGTTTATTTCAGTTTTACATTTCCATCACTGGTTATAGTATGTCCAAGGTAGATGTAATTCTGAACTGTCACCGGGTCTATTCCTTCAATTTTGATATCCACTTGTGGGTTTTGAGTATTTTCTTTGTTTATGATCATAGTTGTAGTCTTTTTTTATATTAATATCTAATCCATATTTTTTGCTTGTCATGTTTATTTCATTAAGTAACTGCTGTAGATCTTTAGGTTTTTCTTGCGTTGGCAACCTCAGCCAAACGACCGAGATCAGTAGAGAAGGGCACCAGGTAGGCTGTGCTACGCCTCGTCGCAATAATTAGGCTCCCCCCCCCACACACACACATACAAGCTATATACATTTCCTTTTTACTTCTGGTACAATGAACATACTCGTGTTCAGACTCTGAGAGACACTGTAATTCAAAGTGTCTATGTCCTAACATTACCACACCGAACTATGATTATGTTTCCTTACGTCTTCCATGAGTTTGTATCGTCCTGACATTACTTCGAGTGTTTCTTGATCTCTCTTCTTATCTAATTTACTGCGCAAGTCGAAATTGAATTAGAGGTAGCTGGCTTTTATCTAAATCTCATTCATCGTCTACATCGTGACAGGCAGCATGTATGTTCTTGGATATTTGAAAATGAAAAATTGTAATGTTCCTGCTTAAAAGATATAGTATCATCACAACGTTTATCACAATTCTGAAGTCTTTTTTTTTTTTTGGGGGGGGGGGGAGGAGGCTATGGAACTGAAGAATAAAGGTCGCATGCTCAGTGCAGAAGGTCATGAAGTTATGAAACAGACGAAAATGAAGAAAGTAATAGTAAACACAATTCTGTTAAGAGAAAGTAGATGGACACATAAAGATGATCAATAGCCTGCCGAAATTCACATTGAAAAGGGAAACACAAAGTAAATGAGGCTGAGACAGAATTTATTGAATTCACAGGATTGACAACATTAAGAGCGGGCTGGAAAATCCATGGCAGCGTGTACCACAAGGACATGAGGCAGGGTGAAATGACACAGAAGGTAGGCAACCTTCCATGCTGAGACGGGACAAGATGATGAATGCTTCTCTTTTTGTATAAAGAACTTTAATTCTTGTAGTCAGTTGTCATTAGTTCTCCTATTAATTCATCATCAAACATGAGTTGGCCACCCGATAAAAGGGCGTTGATACGTTGTGTCGCTAGTTTACGACATAGTCACGATATCTGCGCCTTTCGACCCGACACATCCGGTTTCTGAATGAGTACAATTTGTTAACATTTTTTCAAGGGCAGCCGTCATTTTTGGCCTATTATTTTTATTTTTATTTTAACTGTCAAGGGCTTTTTAACGTGTGCGAGTGAACACGGGGCATCCTGCTCTTCGCTGTGTTTAAGGAGGGCTAAGACATTGAATCTCACTATCCAGAATCCAGTGGAGGGTAGAACCACGAGGAATCCATTGTTCAAAGCGAAACATTCCAACCAACATTCCAACAACCATTTCGACCAACATTCCAACCAATTTTTCGACCAACATTCCAACCACCTATTAAACCAACATTTCAACAACCATTCCAACCACCAATTAGACCAACATTCCAACAACCATTTTAACCAACACTCAAACCAACATTCCAAAAATATTTCAGCAGACATTCCAACCACCAATTAAACCAACATTCCAACAACCATTCCAACAACCAATTAAACCAACATTCCAACAACCATTCCAACCAACATTCCAACCAACATTTTAATCAATAATTAAATCAACATTCCAACCAAAATTCCAACAACCATTCCACCCACCAATTAAACCAACATTCCAACCAATATTTCAACTAACATTGCAACAAAGATTCCAACAACCATTCCAACAACCATTCCAACCAAAATTCCACGCAACATTCCAACAACCATTCCAACCAACATTCCAACCAACATTCCAACTAGCTTTCCAACAATCATTCCAACCAACATTCCAACAAACATCCCAACAACCATTCCAACCAGCATTCCAACCAGCCTTTCAATAAACATTCCAGCTAACATTCCAACAAACATTCAAACAAACATTCCAACAAACATTTCAACCAGCATTCCAACAAACATTCCAACAAACATTCCAACAAACATTCCAAGCAACATTCCAACAACATTCCAACGAATATTCCAACAAACATTCCAACAAACATTCCAACAACCATTCCAACAAACATTCCAACAAACATTCCAACAAACATTCCAACAAACATTCCAAGCAACATTCCAACAATATTCCAACAAACATTCCAACAAACATTCCAACAAACATTCCAACCAGCATTCCAACCAGCATTCCAACCAACATTCCAACAAACATTGCAACAAACATTCCAACAAACATTCCAACAACCATTCCAACAAGCATTCCAACCAACATTCCAACCAACATTCCAACAAACATTCCAACCAATATTCCAACCGCCTGTTTTAGGATTCAAATCTGAGACCTGTATGTCCAGAGATTGAAGTCTTACCACAGGGCCACCCATTCCCTCATATTTGAAACATTCACCGAACTCTGAACTGAGAGACTGCAATCAACATGGAGGTATATCTCTTCTCAGCCATGTGGGAAAGTTATATGAAATAAATTATGGAGAAAAAGGGTCAGGTCAATAATAGAACTACAGTTAAGCAATTCTCAAATGGGGTTCCGAAAAGAAAAAAAATCAGAGGATGTACTGACGTTCTGTTCACCTTAAAACAGCTAGCGAAAAAAAGAAGAAGAAGCAAAAAACGACAGAATAAAATCAAATTTTGTATATAGGTTTCATTGACCAGGAAAAAGCATTTGATCAAATAAACAGAGAACAACTATGGAAGATACTAACACCAAATGAAGTAAGCCAACATCTAACCAACCTCATTAAAAGTCTCTACATTAGCAGCAGCGGCAAAGTCAGAACAGTAGCAGGTTAAACAGACAACTTGAAAGTTCGATCAAGGGTAAGACAGGGGTACGTAATAATACACTTCCCCCCACCCCCCCCCCCCCCCCCCCCCCGACTGTTCATTACATACATTAACTACAAATGTAAGTTGGCCAACCCAACGGAGACAGAGAAGATCTTCGAGCGTCTATTTGCAGACGATAAGGCACTAATATGTGGGAAAATAGAAGATCTACAAGAACACTTAAATAGACGCAACAGCACAATCATTAAATACAACATGAAAATGAACATCAACAAAACAGAAGTCATGAATATCGCAAAAGAGAAACAGAACATCGACGTAACTATCGACGGCAAACAACTAAAACACATGGAGGAATTTATATATCTGGGAAGTCTAGTGACAAACGACAATTCACAAACAGCAGAGATAGACTCAAGATACAACAAAGCTTGTCAAATCATCGGACAGTTATCACCACTATTGTCCAACAAGGAAATAACTCTGGAGACAATACGGCCACTCGACAACACAATCTTCATACCAACGTTGTGCTACCAAAGCCAGTCCTGGACCCTAGATGCAAGAACAATAAGAAATATAACCTCTACAGAGATTACATGTGTCAGACGAATGACAGGTAACAGTCTGAGAGGTAAGATTAGAAATAAAGAACTGTGAATAAAGCTAGGAATAATCCCCGCCACAGAATATATAAAGAAACAACAGATAAAATGGTTTGGCCTCGTTACAAGGCAGAAAGATCACGGTACTCGAAATGATGATGATGATGTTGTTAATGATTATGTTCATGATGACGATGATTTTGATGATAATGATTATATTATATAACTCACACGATGGGTTTTCAAGTGCCTGTTTTTTTATTTTACAAATTCACACAAATTACCGATGATAACAATTCCAAAAGAGATAACGTTATTTATAACCGGAACATATATTAAGTAATAACAAAGGAAATAAACACATACTTAAACTTATTCCAATCCAGATTGTAAATCGAGTTTTGGTTGATTTATTTTTTTTCTTATTTATGAACCATGATTGTGTAAGATGATATTGCTTGACTGTGTAAGATGATATTGCTTGACTGTGTAAGATGATATTGCATGAGTGTGTAAGATGATATTGCTTGACTGTGTAAGATGATATTGCATGAGTGTGTAAGATGATATTGCTTGACTGTGTAAGATGATATTGCTTGACTGTGTAAGATGATATTGCTTGACTGTGTAAGATGATATTGCTTGACTGTGTAAGATGATATTGTTCGATTGTGTAAGATGATATTGTATGAGTGTGTAAGATGATATTGCTTGATTGTGTAAGATGATATTGCTTGATTGTGTAAGATGATATTGCTCGATTTGTGTAAGATGATATTGCTCGATTTTTGTAAGATGATATTGCTCGTTTTGTGTAAGATGATATTGCTCGAAGGGTGGTTAATTTATATATATAAATATAAATTACGCTGCCAATAAAGTAAATGTATATAGACTGGCAAATGATATATCATTTTACGCATTACGTGTTGAGGAACAGAGGTACAAAGAACGTCATTGAAAGAGTGTATTAGTGAGTGAGTGAACTAAAGAGGTAAGGGAGTGAATGAATGATTGAGTGAGTGAATGAAAGAGGTAAGGTAGTGAATGAATGAGTGAGTGAATGAAAGGGGTAAGGGAATGAATGAAAGAGTGAGTGAGTGAATGAAAGAGGTAAGGGAGTGAATGAATGAGTGAGTGAATTAAATGAGCAATGGAGTGAATGAAAGAGCGAGTGAATAAAAGTGTAAGTGCATTAAAGAGTGGATAAGTGAATGAAAGAGTGGGTAAGTGAATGAAAGAGTAAGTGAGTAAGTGAGTGAGTGAATGAGTGGATGAAAGAGTGGATGAGTGAATGAAAGAATGGGTGAGTGAATGAAAGAGTGGGTAAGTGAATGAAAGAGTAAGTGAGTAAGTGAGTGAGTGAGTGAGTGGATGAAAGAGTGGATGAGTGAATGAAAGAGGGAGTGAGAAAATGAAAGAATGATTGAGTGAATTAATGAAAGAGTAAGTAAGTGAATGAAAGAGTGAGTGGGTGAATAAAAGAGCGGGTTAGTGAATGAAAGAGTGAGTGTATGAAAGTATGAGTAAGTGCATTAAGAATGAGTGAGTGAGTGAGTGAGTGAGTGAGTGAGTGAGTGAGTGAGTGAGTGAGTGAGTGAGTGAGTGAGTGAGTGAGTGAGTGAGTGAAAGAAAGAGTGAGCGGGTGAGTGATTGACAAAATATATAAATGAGTAAGTGAATCATTGAGTGAATTTATTTATCAATTACGTTGTAGATAGAGTAACTGTAAATAGACTAATAAATAATATTTCAATGAAGACACTGGGCACTGTGTGATAGCTAGATAACGTATTCAGTGGAGAGAATCTGTTGATGCTCTTCAGACGAAACAGAACTTTGCCCATTTGTCATTTGTGAAAAGGGAAAGAAGGAAAAGAAAACTAGTATTTCATTTTAGAAACGACCACACTATTAGAACAGCGGGGATTAATTACACGAATTCTAATTTATGACTGAGGTCGCTCCGGCAATAGATAATACATTTTATAACGTTTATTAAATACAATTGAATAAATTTGCAATAAAATTAGCACACGGGGTATACGATTGAATGAACCTATTTATTATGAGTGATAAATCAATGTAACTTTGAGGCTATTATGTTTGCTTCATATTCACAATTACCAGTTTTATAATCATATCCTCTGCTACAAACCACCTTTATATTCATGGGCCCAGTCTCAAGAGATACAAGTAATATATAGTTCCTAGTATTATATGACATGGAGGAAAGAAGTTATGTTCTGTTTTTAGAGTTGAGCTGAAATAAAAAGTGGAATCAAATAGAACAGAAAAAGTGGAATCAAATAGAACAGAAAAAGTGGAATCAAATAGAACAGAAAAAGTGGATTTTCCCAGCGAAATATAAATAAAGATGTCGTTAGTTGTACCATCATTGAAATCATTTTCTGGTTTTTCTTCTCTCTCTCTCTCTCTCTCTCTCTCTCTCTCTCTCTCTCTCTCTCTATCTCTCTATCTCTGACTCTCTCTTTCTCTCTTCACTTCCTCTTATAACTGTTCAGATGTCGAAGGAGATGTAAAGTTCTAGTTATTATCCTTCAGGCAACCTCAACCATTGTCATTTGATGTTGTTGTAACGTTTCTCGGATGTTGGCAGTCCATCTTACTCTGGGTCTACCACTGGGTCTTCTTCAGTCACCTCTTCTGATGTGTTTTATATGTTTTATATGTTTTATACGTTTTATATGTTTTATATGTTTTATATGTTTTATATGTTTTATATGTTTTATATGGTGTACAATCATCGTTCGTTAACGAGGAAATTGAGTTTCACTGAAATCCAGACAGTGAAGGTTAACTCGTTAACTCCAGACAGTGAAAGTTAACTCTTTAACTCCAGACAGTGAAGGTTAACTCTTTAACTCCAGACAGTGAGGGTTAACTCTTTAACTTCAGACAGTGAAGGTTAACTCGTTAACTCCAGACAGTGAGGATTAACTCTTTAACTCCAGACAGTGAAGGTTAACTCTTTAACTTCAGACAGTGAAGGTTAACTCTTTAACTCCAGACAGTGAAGGTTAACTCTTTAACTTCAGACAGTGAAGGTTAACTTTTTAACTCCAGACAGTGAAGGTTAACTCTTTAACTCCAGACAGTGAAGGTTAACTCTTTAACTTCAGACAGTGAAGGTTAACTCTTTAACTCCAGACAGTGAAGGTTAACTCTTTAACTCCAGACAGTGAGGGTTAGCTCCAGGCAGTAAAGGTTTAGTAGAGTGTTCTGGACAGTACTATTTGATTCGCCCCACATATTGTGCTTTGTGTATCCTGCTTTTCCATCGTTTGGAAGTTGATCCTCTACCGCTTCTATTGTTGAATCACGGTTGTAATACTGCTTGTTAATGATTTTCTTCCTTTTCCTTCCACTGTTGCCTTGAAGCATTGCATGAGATAAAGGAATGTGTAGTAATATCAAATGTCTGTCGATGTGGTGTTCGTTTGTTTTTTTGTCGCATCTCTTTTAGATCTTGAGGGTTGTTTGTCAATAACCACATTAAATGTCCAAGCAATTTAATTTGTTGTCAGTGATTGAAGTACAGACCTGGTGTTACTCCTACTCTTTTCCTAATTTCTCCATCTTTTTTCACGGTTTATTGTCTTATTAATTATTCTTCAAAAACATAGCACTTCAGTAGATGCTATTTTTTCTTTCTTTCTTCGCTGTTAGCATCCATGTTTGGCACAGTAGTATGGCAGAATACACAACTTTTCTTGCGTATCCATCATTACATACTTCTTTTTTTTTTATAATGAATTTGTCGCTGCATATTGATGTACATTTTCACAACATTTATTTACGAACACACCTGATGTATATGGTCGAACTTGATAGCATTGTATATTTTATACTAATATAACCAGAAGTCTGCGGTCGAAGGGTCGTGCCTCGTTGAGAGGTAGGCAAAACCACCAAGCAAGAAATATTATGCACTTCAACAGTTACAAATAGATTATTATGACCAACCCAACAAATATTTTTTAGCCGCGATAGCTCAGTGGTTAGTGAACTGGACTACAAAGGACAAGAGGTAGGATTCGATCCCAACCGACGGGTTCCAGGTTCACCCACCCGTAAATTGGGTACCGGATTTTCTTTCTGGGAAAGTAAAGCGGAACGGCCGTTAATACCGACCACATTACCCAAAACATCATGTGCTGAAGGTCTGTAAAATTTATGATCACTAACACAATATTCTCTATAAGCCACTTGGCGTGACGGGGGCTCTTTACTTTTTTTAAAAAAAAAAATTATTTAAGGAGTTTAAAAGTTAAATTATTGAGGTGATTTAATCTTTCCCCTACCACGATCATTTGGCGGGACCTACGTAACTCTCGCCCCTACTATGCAAAGTTCTGAGTAAAAAATAAATATTGTACCAGCAGCAACTTTATCCAGCAAGGGATCCGGGATAGCCAGTGGTTAGTGAACTGGACTACAAAGCTCAAGAAGTCGGGTTCGATCCTGATCGACGGCTTCCAGGTTCACCCAGCCTTTAATGGGTACCGGATTTTTTCTCCGAAAGTAAAGCGACACGGTCGTAATACCGACCACATTACCCCCAAAATCATGTCTGTATAAATGATGGTCACTAACACCATATTCCCTAAACGTCACTTGGCGTGACTGGGGCTCTTTACTTTACTTACCTTGTTCAGCAGGACGTGCAGGGAACTTTGTCTTCACTTATACTATGTAACAGTAACACAATGTCTTGTACCCGGCGAATACATGACGTCGCATTCTAAGTTCAACTCGGCTCACGGAGCTCATATACTTTTATTTTCTAACAAAAATACCTACATCTATAAACTTCAATAAACACTTCATTTTAAAGTTCAGACTTAACCATTGTGATCTACACTATAATAAACACTTCATCTAGAAGCTCAGTCTTCACCTTTGTGATCTACACTATAATAAACACTTCATCTAGAAGCTCAGTCTTCACCTTTGTGATCTACGCTATAATAAACACTTCATCTAGAAGCTCAGTCTTCACCTTTGTGATCTACGCTATAATAAACACTTCATCTAGAAGCTCAGTCTTCACCATTGTGATGTACGCTATAATAAACACTTCATCTAGAAGCTCAGTCTTCACCTTTGTGATCTACACTATAATAAACACTTCATCTAGAAGCTCAGTCTTCACCTTTGTGATCTACGCTATAATAAACACTTCATCTAGAAGCTCAGTCTTCACTTTTGTGATTTACGCTATAATAAACACTTCATCTAGAAGCTCAGTCTTCACCATTGTGATGTACGCTATAATAAACACTTCATCTAGAAGCTCAGTCTTCACCATTGTGATGTACGCTATAATAAACACTTCATCTAGAAGCTCAGTCTTCACCTTTGTGATCTACGCTATAATAAACACTTCATCTAGAAGCTCAGTCTTCACCTTTGTGATCTACGCTATAATAAACACTTCATCTAGAAGCTCAGTCTTCACCTTTGTGATCTACGCTATAATTTCATCTAGAAGCTCAGTCTTCACCTTTGTGATCTACGCTATAATAAACACTTCATCTAGCAGCTCAGTCTTCACCATTGTGATCTACACTATAATAAACACTTCATCTAGAAGCTCAGTCTTCACCTTTGTGATCTACGCTATAATAAACACTTCATCTAGAAGCTCAGTCTTCACCATTGTGATCTACGCTATAATAAACACTTCATCTAGAAGCTGAGTCTTCACCATTGTGATCTACGCTATAATAAACACTTCATCATAAAGCTCAGTCTTCACGATTGTGATCTACACTATAATAAACACTTCATCATAAAGCTCAGTCTTCACCATTGTGATCTCACTATAATAAACACTTCATCATAAAGCTCAGTATTCACCATTGTGATCTACGCTATAATAAACACTTCATCATAAAGCTCAGTCTTCACCATTGTGATCTACGCTATAATAAACACTTCATCTAGAAGCTCAGTCTTCACCATTGTGATCTACACTATAATAAACACTTCATCTAGAAGCTCAGTCTTCACCATTGTGATCTACACTATAATAAACACTTCATCTAGAAGCTCAGTCTTCACCATTGTGATCTACGCTATAATAAACACTTCATCTAGAAGCTCAGTCTTCACCATTGTGATCTACGCTATAATAAACACTTCATCTAGAAGCTCAGTCTTCACCATTGTGATCTACGCTATAATAAACACTTCATCTAGAAGCTCAGTCTTCACCATTGTGATCTACGCTATAATAAACACTTCATCTAGAAGCTCAGTCTTCACCTTTGTGATCTACGCTATAATAAACATTTCATCTAGAAGCTCAGTCTTCACCTTTGTGATCTACGCTATAATAAACACTTCATCTGAAAGTTCATTCTTAATCAGTGTGATCTACGCTATAATAAACACTTCATCTAGAAGCTCAGTCTTCACCTTTGTGATCTACGCTATAATAAACACTTCATCTGAAAGTTCAGTCTTAATCGGTGTGATCTCACTATAATAAACACTTCATCTGAAAGTTCAGTCTTAATCGGTGTGATCTCACTATAATAAACACTTCATCTGAAAGTTCAGTCTTAATCGGTGTGATCTCACTATAATAAACACTTCATCTGAAAGTTCAGTCTTAATCAGTGTTTTCTCTTTGTAAAGAACCGTAACTCTTGTACACTTTCAAATGAGTGGCCAACGTCGGTTACTCAAAGTCAAGGCTATAGATACACAAACCAAGGACACCCTACGGATGACGTCACGAGTCGTACAAATAACTGAGGCCAAGGATAGAAGCAGTTGCGATGAACCGTCAAGTCACGAGTCTCGGTCATGTGTTAAGACGTTGTCGAGGTGTGAAACACCATCAAGTGGTGCCAAATTTCCTATCATAGACTGTCATCAGCTGAACATAAAAAAAACTGGAATCAGTCAAGCTGAAGCACCTAATAAAAAATGAATATAATAGTTTCCAAACAATAGATAGAAAATTGTAACATTTTGGCAAGTACATACATAAATGAAAGCATTCACCGAGAGATATACAAAGGAATCTGTAGACTCAGAGTTAAAAATAAAACGCACACGATGGAAAGAATTAGATAGTGAGGTAGAGTAACAGAAGAAATGAAGTTAAAGAGTGCCCTTAAGAATCATATAATCGAGAAAATGTTTTTGAAAAAAAATGAAAATATGAAAGAAAGAAACAAAAGTCGATTTTGGAGAAAAACAAGAAGGAAGAGAAACAGAGCTATGGAGGTCTAATTGAGAGAGGAAAATGAAGTTGCAAAAAAAAAAGAGAATAAAAAATTAGCAGAGACAAAGAACCCTGAAGTTGGGTAATTTCAAGAAGAATTTGTTTTAAAGAGGGATAATTATGTAAGATAATTGTCTTAGAAAAGGTCTGGATAAACCAAAATAAGAAAGAATGAATCAGTTGTTATGTATGTTATATATATTGCTGACTTAAATTACTTAAATAAATGTCAAGATCGAAAGGTGTAATGAGTCATGATCACCTAAGCCAGCAGGCTTGGTTTTTGATGAAGATGATGACTTAATTACTTAGGTAGCTAGCCACTTAGTTAATACGGTCAGTTGTGTTTTTCCCCACCATAAAAGCGAAACAAACAATCCCATTATCTTTTGGCGTGTAAGGAACACGATGTTAATGTCTGTATTTTGTTGTAATCATCGTTGGCTAATGTAATTAGCGTTACTTCAGCGCTGCTTTCACATCTTACGTCAAGCCCATCTTCCAAACAAAGAAGGAAAACACTGGTACCTATTTTAAGACTCGGTAAACCTAGCAGCGTTGATGGGGATTTAATTCGGGAGAGAACAGCGCCGCTGTCATCTGTTACGACTGTCGTTAGAGGCGACTTTAGAGGTGGGGGTCAAGATTAGCACCACTGTCATCTGTATCGACTGTCGTTAGAGGTGACTTAAGATGTTGGGGTTAAGAAAAGCACCACTGTCATCTTGTATCGACTGTAGTTAGAGGTGATTTTAGAGGTGGGGGTTAAGATTATCACCACTGTCATCTTGTATCGACTGTAGTTAGAGGTGACTTTAGAGGTGGGGGTTAAGAATATCGTCACTGTCATCTTGTATCGACTGTAGTTAGAGGTGACTTTAGAGGTGGGGGTTAAGAATATCGTCACTGTCATCTTGTATCGACTGTAGTTAGAGGTGACTTTAGAGGTGGGGGTTAAGAATATCGTCACTGTCATCTTGTATCGACTGTAGTTAGAGGTGACTTTAGAGGTGGGGGTTAAGAATATCACCACTGTCATCTTGTATCGACTGTAGTTAGGGACTACTTGGGATGTCGGGGTTAAGAATAGCGTCAGTGTCATCTGTATCGACTGTAGTTAGGGACTACTTGGGATGTCGGGGTTAAGAATAGCGTCACTGTCATCTGTATCGACTGTAGTTAGGGACTACTTGGGATGTCGGGGTTAAGAATAGCGTCACTGTCATCTGTATCGACTGTAGGTAGGGACTACTTGGGATGTTGGGGTTAAGAATGGCGTCACTGTCATCTGTATCGACTGTAGTTAGGGGCGACGTGGGATGGCGGGGTTATGAATAGCGTCACTGTCATCTGTATCGACTGTAGTTAGGGACTACTTGGGATGTCGGGGTTAAGAATAGCGTCACTGTCATCTGTATCGACTGTAGTTAGGGACTACTTGGGATGTTGGGGTTAAGAATAGCGTCACTGTCATCTGTATCGACTGTAGTTAGGGACTACTTGGGATGTTGGGGTTAAGAATAGCGTCACTGTCATCTGTATCGACTGTAGTTAGGGACTACTTGGGATGTTGGGGTTAAGAATAGCGTCACTGTCATCTGTATCGACTGTAGTTAGGGACTACTTGGGATGTTGGGGTTAAGAATAGCGTCACTGTCATCTGTATCGACTGTAGTTAGGGACTACTTGGGATGTTGGGGTTAAGAATAGCGTCACTGTCATCTGTATCGACTGTAGTTAGGGGCGACGTGGTAGGTGGGGGGAATTAAGAATAACACCACTGTTATCTGTAACGACGTTCGTTAGGGGCGACTTGGCAGGCTAAGATGTTCACGCCGATGCTACGGAGTCCATGCACCTGGCTGAAGGTGTCTAGATATGCGTTCGTTAGTGTGTGGGTGGGTGTGCTTCATACTGGGGGACGTGTTGAAGAGTGGATCTCATCACTGCCTATTTATTCGTTGTGTAATTCAGATGATCTTTTGACTAAACTAAAACATTTTTCTTCTCCTTTTCTTTTTTTTTTTCATTGATAATTAGCCTTTCAGTGTCGAGGGGAGATATAATTTGCGGGCTTTTGTTCTTCTGTGGGTCTCGCCTGCTGTTATGTTTCATAATATTTATAATATTCCAGCAATCATTTTGCGTGGTCGGCACTTGGGTCTGGTGTTCTCGAAACGTCTATTGAAGGCTCGTTGTGTTTTGTTTTGATCTATCTGCCTTGTCACGTGGCCAAACCATTGTATCTGTTGTTTCTTTATATATTCAATGGCGTGGGTTATTCCTAATTTTTTTTTCTCAGTTCTTCATTTCTGATCTTATCTCTCAGACCTCATGTCATTCGTCTAACACATTTCATCTCAGTAGAGATTATTTTTTTTCTGTTTGTTATTGCATCTAGGGTCCAGGACTTGCATTGGTAGCACAACGTGGGGATGAAGATTGTATTGGACAGTGCCCGATTTGCCTCTAGAGTTATTTCCTTGTTGGGAAATTGTGGTTATAGCTGTTCAATGATTTGACAAACATTGTTACATCTTGAGTCTATTTCTGCTGTTTGCGAATTGTCCTTTGTCACTAGACTTCCTAAGTATTTAAGTGCCTCTGTTTGTTTTAGTTGTCCCCCGTCTATAGTTATGTTGATGTTCTGTTTCTCTTTTCCGATATTCGTTGCTTCTGTTTTGTTGTTTATTTGCATTATGTATTAAGTGCTTGTTCTGTTGAGTATATTTTGGTGTTCTTGTAAGTTCTATTTATTTAATTTGTCAATTAGCTGGTTAGATAGTTGCCCTGACCTTCATGAAGAAATAAAAGTTAAAGTGATATATTACATATCCTACTTGTTTGGTCTTTCGTACGGCAGTTTATAAATGATATCATATATAAGATATATTTCAGTTTTCTTGCTCATTTCCTCAATACAACCAAATATGATTCTACGCGGATACTTTCAGGCTGTTTAGATGAGATTATATCTGAGGGCAGGTTTGTGTGGGTTATATAGAAGAGGTAAGGCGCCGACCTAAAGTCAAGGAGGTCCCGAGATCAGTGTTTTGGAGAAAGGCATAAACATCACGGGTTATCGTAAACAAGGGACGTAACTCATCCACACCCACTTAACGGATAAATGCTAAGGCGAAGAAGACATTTTTTTTAAGATTTTGGGGTTAAAAGGTCAATATTTCTTTTCAGATAGTGTGAATTGCGTCAATTTTTGAAGCATTTTGATGACATAATCAACGAAAATATCACAACACAAAAAAGTATTAACCTTAAAGAAAAAAGAAATCTCAAATGTGTGTGTGTCGTACAAACAGGAACTACTTCTGTATAACAGTCAATGTTTACAATAAAGAGAATGTATCAGTCTCATGCCATGACATTGTCATCCAACATTTCATGAACTATTTTTGAATGGCACTTTGTGATTAGAATAAGTCTCGACGAAACATGTTACGCGTTGGAAAGAAAATGAACAAAGATAACGAGATAGACAGAAACAAAATGTAGGAGTAGAGAATTAGAGAAATAGCCGGCTTTTAAATACGCGAACTAGCAAGGCGGAAACAGTGAAACGTGTGGCGAAAGTAGTTGAAACCATTGATCGTGGGAGGAAAAAAAGGAAGGAAGAAAGGAATGAGGGAAGGAAGGATGGAAGGAAGGAAGGGAGGAAGGAAGGAAAGAAGGAAGGAAGGAAGGAAGGAAGTGGTTGATAAAGAATAAACATTCACACAGTTTGCTATCCACTGGAAACAAATAAAAAAAGTAAAGAGCCCCCGTCACGCCAAGTGGCGTATAGGGAATATGGTGTTAGTGACCATACATTTTACATACCTTCAGCACATGATTGGGATCGAACCCTACTCCCCTTGTCCTTTGTAGTCTAGTTTACTAACCACTGAGCTATCGCGGCTCCGTCCATTTCCATTACTTGACCTAAACAAATTATATTTGTTTTCTCTGGATTTTTGGAGTTTGTTTTTAACAAAGCTATTAATAAAAATAAAAATCCCACTGAGATAACAGAAATGAGTTTTCAGAAATTACGTGGTTATAGATTTACTACTGCCTGTGTCCAACCTGATGACTATTTTTTGACGGAAAGCCGGATCGTTTTTTGCAATCCTTCATTACTATAAAACAGCACCCAAATCCTATTTCAATGTTTATTCACGGCTTTAATCACCATCATGTCAGCTTGACCACAGATCCGTTAATTTGTGTCTGTCCCTTCCAGAAACCCACCCACAACCTTTGCCTCAATAGATTGTTGCAGTCTGTTTATTGATACAAGTAACTTAAACTGTCTCGCTTCGGTCTTCTACTTTATGGGGCACGATTTGATGGCTTCCGCTGCTAACTGAAGAAACTGTAATAAATTATGACCAAATTAGACACGTGGTGTCCTTCTCTGTCGTCTGGCTTGATATAACTACATAGAACACTAGAAGATATTTGGACGGTTTCCGGTTTTCTGATAATAGAACAATATTTTTGGTACAAGGAATTTCATCCTTATCGAGGACACAATGAGTTTCAGTCTGTTGGCGAGGGCTGAGTTGTTAGAAAGATGACTTTTTACTCATAAAATACTCGGTTCTGGTTTGCTTTTTTATTTTTAAATCTTAGTCGATCCAGCTGTTAATCGAAACGTTATTTCTGATGTTATTGGGAGAACAAGATGAGACTTTGTAGATATCAGCAATTTTTGGGGATCTGTGCGATGGGATGCAAACAAAAAAAGAAAAGAACAGAAAATGACATCAAGATCTGTGCTAGATGGGTGCATTTAGTGCTTCTACCTAGATCGGAATGTTGGAGAACAAGAGAAATGCCACCCTTTGATACATTCAGTCTTGGAGAAATCATCACAACTTTTCGGCAAAATTAAATCGGCGATCAAAAACTGCTGAACAGGTGTTAGAGGAATGGAATGCGCAGGTAGCCGCTACAATTGAATAGGTCATGTTTTCAGGTGAAATTTGTTTCCTTAAATTCTTCATTCCTGTCATGTATCTATCCATCCGTTCATCCATCCATCCATCCATCAATCCATCCATTCAGCCAGCCAGCCAGCCATCCATCAATCCATCAATCCATCCCCTCCATCCGTTCCTCCATCCATCCATCAATCCATCCATCAAACCATCCATCCATCAATCCATCCATCCATCAATCCTTCCATCCATTCATCCCTTCTTCCTAGATTCCCAACAACAATCCATCCATCCGTCAATCCATCCATCCATCAATCCATCCATCCATCAATCCATCCATCAAACCATCCATCCATCCATCCATCAATCCATCCATCCATCAATCCATCCATCCATCAATCCTTCCATCCATTCATCCCTTCTTCCTAGATTCCCAACAACAATCCATCCATCCATCCGTCAATCCATCCATCCATCAATCCATCCATCAAACCATCCATCCATCCATCCATCAATCCATCCATCCATCAATCCATCTATCCATCAATCCTTCCATCCATTATCCCTTCTTCCTAGATTCCCAACAACTATCCATCCATCCTTTCTCCATTAACTCTATTCATCCATACATCAGACCTTCCTCTCTTCCTTCCTTCCTTTCTTCCTCCATTTCTAAGAACATCAACCAGTATCGATCAATTCATTCATAAATCCATACATCCTTCCTTCCTCAATTACTACTATCCATCCATCCATCCATCCATCCATCCATCCATCCATCCATCCATCCATCCATCATCATCCTTTCTTCATTTCTCCATTCCCATCAACCAACCATCCATCCACCCACCCACCCACCCACCTATCTATCTATCCATCCATCCATCCATCCATCCATCCATCCATCCATCCATCCATCCATCCATCCATCCATCCATTCATCCTTTCTTCATTTCTCAATTCCCACCAACCAACCATCCAACCATCCATTCATCCATCTATCCATCTTTTCTTCATTACTCCTTTCACACCATCCATCCAACCGTCTGTCTTTCCTTCCTTGAATCTCGAAGTCTCCAGCACAGTATGAACCAACATAGACTGCTGTAACTTCCTCAATTCTCAGTTATCTCCTTCTCTCTGTCGTACATACAACGTCAAGGCTTGCTGCTTCTCTCTGTCGTACATACAACGTCAAGGCTTGCTCCTTCTCTCTCTCGTACATACAACGTCAAGGCTTGCTCCTTCTCTCTGTCGTACATACAACGTCAAGGCTTGCTGCTTCTCTCTGTCGTACATACAACGTCAAGGCTTGCTGCTTCTCTCTGTCGTACATACAACGTCAAGGCTTGCTCCTTCTCTCTGTCGTACATACAACGTCAAGGCTTGCTGCTTCTCTCTGTCGTACATACAACGTCAAGGCTTGCTGCTTCTCTCTGTCGTACATACAACGTCAAGGCTTGCTCCTTCTCTCTGTCGTACATACAACGTCAAGGCTTGCTGCTTCTCTCTGTCGTACATACAACGTCAAGGCTTGCTGCTTCTCTCTGTCGTACATACAACGTCAAGGCTTGCTTCTTCTCTCTGTCGTACATACAACGTCAAGGATTGCTTCTTCTCTCTGTCGTACATACAACGTCAAGGATTGCTTCTTCTCTCTGTCGTACATACAACGTCAAGGATTGCTTCTTCTCTCTGTCGTACATACAACGTCAAGGCTAGCTCCTTCTCTCTGTCGTACATACAACGTCAAGGCTTGCTGCTTCTCTCTGTCGTACATACAACGTCAAGGCTAGCTCCTTCTCTCTGTCGTACATACAACGTCAAGGCTTGCTGCTTCTCTCTGTCGTACATACAACGTCAAGGCTAGCTCCTTCTCTCTGTCGTACATACAACGTCAAGGCTAGCTCCTTCTCTCTGTCGTACATACAACGTCAAGGATTGCTTCTTCTCTCTGTCGTACATACAACGTCAAGGCTAGCTCCTTCTCTCTGTCGTACATACAACGTCCAGGATTGCTCCTTCTCTCTGTCGTACATACAACGTCAAGGCTAGCTCCTTCTCTCTGTCGTACATACAACGTCAAGGATTGCTTCTTCTCTCTGTCGTTCATACAACGTCAAGGCTAGCTTCTTCTCTCTGTCGTACATACAACGTCAAGGCTAGCTCCTTCTCTCTGTCGTACATACAACGTCAAGGCTTGCTGCTTCTCTCTGTCGTACATACAACGTCAAGGCTTGCTTCTTCTCTCTGTCGTACATACAACGTCAAGGCTTGCTGCTTCTCTCTGTCGTACATACAACGTCAAGGCTTGCTTCTTCTCTCTGTCGTACATACAACGTCAAGGATTGCTTCTTCTCTCTGTCGTTCATACAACGTCAAGGATTGCTTCTTCTCTCTGTCGTACATACAACGTCAAGGCTAGCTCCTTCTCTCTGTCGTTCATACAACGTCAAGGATTGCTTCTTCTCTCTGTCGTACATACAACGTCAAGGCTTGCTTCTTCTCTCTGTCGTACATACAACGTCAAGGCTTGCTTCTTCTCACTGTCGTACATACAACGTCAAGGATTGCTTCTTCTCTCTGTCGTACATACAACGTCAAGGCTAGCTCCTTCTCTCTGTCGTACATACAACGTCAAGGATTGCTTCTTCTCTTTGTCGTACATACAACGTCAAGGCTAGCTCCTTCTCTCTGTCGTACATACAACGTCAAGGCTTGCTGCTTCTCTCTGTCGTACATAAAACGTCAAGGCTAGCTCCTTCTCTCTGTCGTACATACAACGTCAAGGCTTGCTGCTTCTCTCTGTCGTACATACAACGTCAAGGCTAGCTCCTTCTCTCTGTCGTACATACAACGTCAAGGCTAGCTCCTTCTCTCTGTCGTACATACAACGTCAAGGCTAGCTGCTTCTCTCTGTCGTACATACAACGTCAAGGCTTGCTGCTTCTCTCTGTCGTTCATACAACGTCAAGGCTAGCTCCTTCTATAATTTAATCTTCCCATAATTTTTTTCTTTATCATCGTCTTCCCCACGTCACCATTTCTTCCAAGGTATTCTTTTACAAGACTGGATGGGCGTGATCACATGACAATGGCGCTTGAGTTTGCAGCCTTCCCATTGGCTAGTACGTTTTACATGGACACATTTTGATTCTGCCTTGAAGGTCAAATGCAAAAAGAACTGACTTAGGAAAAAAATACAATAGACAATAAAAAAGAAAAATAACCTCTTCATGCCATGGGCGGATACGGGTAATAGAGATGGCGACCATATTTCTCTTTTGCGACATTAACTAATGTGCGCTAATGAGGTCAGAACTACGCTGCTTCTATTTTAATTGTCCATTGGGAAAAATCACCTGACCCAAAAAAAGGCTAGATGAGAATATGAAAATATCATCATCATTGAGTGCCGTCTCCGCAACGAAGGTTGGCTACCATGGAGCGCCATTTTGCTCTATCTCTTGCTTTGATGGTGCAGGTTGTCATCGGTTGATTTGTCCATCTTTTGATGTTACTCGTCCATGTTAATCTTGGTCTGCCTCTGCCTCTTTTACCTTGTATTTTCCCCTCCAGGATCACTTTCAGTAGGCTGTTGTGCCTTTTAACATGGCCTAAGAATCGCATTTGTCTTGTTCTAATTGTGTTCAGAAGTTCTCTTTTCATTTTTAGTTGTTTTAAGACTTCGCCGTTTGTTTTATTTTTCTTCCATCCAATTCTACCTATTCTTCTATATATCCACATTTCAAAGGCTTCAATTCTCTGTTCTGTTTTCTTGTCTAATGTCCATGTTTCAGCACCATATAGGAATATTGAGAAGATGTAACATTTTGCTATTCTTAGTTTTAGCTCTGGTGTTATTTGTTTTGATGTTAGTATGTCCTTCATGACATTAAAATTACTTTTTGCCATTCCTATTCTTTTGTTTATTTCAGTTCTACATTTTCCATCACTGGTTATAGATGTCCAAGGTAGTTGTAGCTCTGAACTGTCTCCAGGTCTATTCCTTCAATTTTGATATCCACTTGTGGGTTTTGAGTATTTTCTTTGTTTATGATCATAGTTTTAGTCTTTTTGATATTCATATCTAGTCCATATTTTTTGCTTGTCGTGTTTATTTCATTAAGTAATTGTTGTAGGTCTTTAGGATTTTCTGCTAGTAGTACAGTATCGTCAGCATATCTTAGGTTATTGATTATCTTTCCATTAATTTGTAGGCCTGGCATCTCTACGATGTTTTTAAAGATTTGCTCAGTGTATAGATTGAACAAGCTTGGTGATAGGATGCATCCTTGTCTTACTCCTCTTTTTATATCAATGGGTGTAGAGAACTCTTTGTTATATTTTATTATTGCTGTTATTATATATGAAAATATAAATTATAATATTACGGCCTGGTCAAAAGAAACAGCGGGCTATAAAGAGCAATAACGGAAGACATGGTTCCCTGGTTCCTATTATAACCAAATAAAATTAGAAGAAATACCTCTACTGGACGTATAAACTTACATATATTTAGGCAATAATATAGATAAAGAGGGAGGAACAGAAAATGATACCAAAATAAGGATATCAAAAGAAGAGAAGCTTTTGTTGCACTGAGAAACATATGGAAGTCCAAAGAAATTATGTTAAATATACACAAAAGAATTGTCAATTCCAATGTTAAGTCAGTCCTATTATATGGCTGTGAAACATGGAGAACAATAAAACTGACAACCATGAAGATACAGACTTTCATTAATGGATGCTTACGCAGAATAAAAGGATGGGAATGGCAGGACAACATCACTAACATAGAATTATGGAAATGTACCAGTCAAATACCAGGGGATAAAGAGATACAGAGAAGACGATGGCGCTGAATAGGAAACACACTGCGGAAGCCAACTGAGAGTATTACAAAACAGGCTCTTTTTTGGAACCCCCAGGGGAAAAGACAGAGTGGAAGACCAAGAAATTCTTGGAGAAAACAGACAGAAGCAGAGATGAAGTTGATGGGGAAGACATGGAACGATCTTAAAAGAATGGCAAGAAACGGAACGACTTGGAAAGTGTTTTTTGAAGACCTATGCTCCACAGGGAGCTGAAAGGTAGAAGGTTCCCTGGGGCCGCATCAGGGGCATACCAGGTGAAGGTGGTTTCAAGACATCAAGGAGACCTTGAACATAAAACAAACAACAGAAAATGTAGGGGATTCGGCGACAGACAGAGATTATTTCAGGCGGACTGTAGTTAATGAAACGTTTTGCAAAGGTCACGCCACTTGATGATGATGAGAAAGTGAAATACAGACAAAAATAGTGGAGAATATAATTGGAATTTATTACAGAGTGCGCAAGTTTTTTGACGATCTAGCGAAAAATGATCAGTGGCCGAATTATTTGTTATTTCCGCACATAAGTTGCGTCGCATGTCGACCATCAAATATTTTATGGTTTCATGGCTAAAAAGAATAACGAAATTTGGTAATTTGAAATCACTAAAAAGTTATGGAACTTGTATGGTCCATTACTCCGTGGGGAATATTTTCAATTAGATGGAATGTGCTTGGAGACATAAAGATGACAGTAAAAAAAGATGTGAAAAGACACATAACAGGCAAGTATATGGTACTAGAAAGATAGCCTTGAACTTTTTCCGTACCTTTCTCCGCACCATGCGCGATTTCGATCACGTACGTTTAGCCGCACAGCGTTCAATCATCTTGTATCATCTTGTATCATCTTGTATCATCTTGGTATTGGTGAAATCTAATTCATTGTTTCATTATCTAAAAATTCGTATATAATATGTTAAATGTTAGATAAATATAAATATGTAGATTGATATGTTAAAACATAAAAAAATTGGGTGAAATCTCTACCGCAAAATTGATAAAAATCTTCCGTACTGAAAGAGTTAAGAAAAATTGGCTGTACAAACTATTAAGAATAAAATGTTCAATTTTAATCACACACAAAAAAACTTTGAAATCTAAAGAACAAAAGATGGCAGACAATTGAAGAATCATTTGGAATGTTATTTTAAAAAAAACAAACGAGAGTCATAAAGTATTGAAACTGTTGCTGGACACGTTATCAGGGAATATAATTCAGCAAATAAACTGGATAAATAAAACAGATATATTTTTAAATAAATGTATGATACGTCAATGTGAGAATATGATCATTGAAAGTACCAACCCATCAGAGACAGGGGAGATCAAGGAGCTTTTATTTGCTGACGATCAGGCACTAATACATGAAACAATAGAAGACCTACAAGAACAATTAAACAAACTCAACATCTCAGGCACAAAATACAACATGAAAATCAACATCAACAAAACAGAAGTCATGAATGTCGCAAAAAATAAACAGAACATCAACATAACTATAGAAGGCAGGCAACTAAAACAAGTAGAGGAATTCAAATACCTAGGAAGTTTAGTGACAAACGATAATTCACAAACAGCAAAGATAGATTCAAGATGCAACAAAGTTTGTCAAATAATTGGGCAGTTATAATAATTGTTAAATAATTGGACAGTTGGACTATTGTCCAACAAGGAAATAACTCTAGAGGCAAAACGAGCATTATACAAAACAATCTTCATCCGAACGTTGTGCTACCAATGCCAGACCTGGACCCTAGATGCAAGAACAATAAGAAAAAATAACCCCTACAGAGATTAAATGTGTTAGACGAATGACAGGAAACTGAGAGATAGGATCAGAAATGAAGAACTGAGAAAAAAGCTAGGAATAGCCCCCGCCATAGAATATATAAAGAAACAACAGATAAAATGGTTTGGTCACGTGACATGGCAGAAAGATCAAAACACAACACAACGAGCCTTCAACAAACGTTGTGAGAATACCAGACCCAAGGGTCGACCACGAAAAAATTGATAGATGGAATATTAGAATCACTAGGAAACATAACAGCAGCAGAGGCGAACAGAAGAGCAAAAGATCGCAAATTATATCTCCCCTCGACGCTGAAAGGCAAATGAGGAAGGAAAGAAGAAAAAGAAGAAAAAAGAAAGTACAAAACCCATGCTTTTATCGTGAAGCACTCTCCAGTGATCAGAAGCATCGCTAATTTATCGCGCATTATGTGATGTTAGTGAACTCTAGAAACCGCGAAGACAAAATAATCAACTTACTCATTTGCAAATGAAAAGACGATTGGAGGCAATAGAGATGGGATTTCTGAGAAGAATATTGAAAGTTCCCTGGGCAACTAAAAAGACCAACGAGGAAATTCTCAAAGAGACCACAGAGATGGGATTTCTGAGAAGAATGGTGAAAGTTTCCTGGGCAACTAAAAAGACCAACGAGGAAATTCTCAAAGAGACCACAGAGATGGGATTTCTGAGAAGAATGGTGAAAGTTCCCTGGGCAACTAAAAAGACCAACGAGGAAATTCTCAAAGAGACCACAGAGATGGGATTTCTGAGAAGAATGGTGAAAGTTCCCTGGGCAACTAAAAAGACCAACGAGGAAATTCTCAAAGTCACCACAGAGATGGGATTTCTGAGAAGAATGGTGAAAGTTCCCTGGGCAACTATAAAGACTAACGAGGAAATTCTCAAAGAGACCAACAGAAAAAGTGAGCTCCTAAGGAACATCAGAAAGAAACAATCAACATTTTTTCTGGCACGTCACGAGAAGAGGAAAGTTGGAATAGTTGGTCATAATAGGCAAAATATAAGGAAAGAGAGATCGCGGACGACAGACAGAGAAGATACTAGATAGCTTGATGTCATGGCATGGAAAACGGTCACATCAGCACCGGTACGATGCATGGTGGATAGAATATTGTGGAAGGACATGATCGCCTATGACAAACGGTATGGCACATGATGATGACTCACTTCCAGACTAAATTGCTTCGGGTTGAATATTCAGCAATGCTATGGGATTGGGTAGTCTAAAGGTACGACTTCAGCCTCGGGACAGGAAAGACCTGGGTTCAAATCCGACCACAGACTGTGGTAATTAAAATAAAACTGTAAAAAAACATTAAACACAAATGAAACAAGTTGGCAACAAGATACAACAAGTTGTCGGAAAACATAACGATCTGTTGACTATTTATGAAGAAGCACAAAATGAAATGTAACGTATCTCGACTGTCTGATCTAACAAAGACCATTGTATTTGGAGTTCTGAAAGGGGGAAAGAAGATGAGGTAGACAAGAGGAAGAGATGGGAAGATAACATCAAAGAATGGACAGGGCTCGACTTTTGCAGAGTTCCAAAGAAGGAATAAAGATAGAAAGACATGGAGATGGTTGATGAAGTTTGTTAGTGATGCACTGGTTACCCCCAGGGAAATGTGACGTAGACGAAGATGATGATGACTGAATGGCGAATGTGACATACTGGACTTCCAAATATAAAGCATATTCACTTTCAATTATTGCTTTTTGTTATTTTCCTTCCCAATCTACAAATCAGGTACACATTCAATCACGTGATTTTTAGTTCTCAAAGAGCTGTAAACAAATGTTTATAGGATTGTATTTTCATGACCCCACACCAACATGACAATGGCCACACATGATAATGTGTTTATTTACACTCGTACTTATTTCTAAACATCATTACTTTGAATGAGTCGCCTAAAGCTTGAGGTTAAATAGTGTTAATAGTTCCTGAATAGGGTTTCTTGGACGGAACATGCGACTTGTCCTATTCAATTTCTTCAAAGCTATAAATTAGCATTTAAACATGTACTTACTTTGTATACAACTGCTGCATTGATAGCCACTGACCGACCAGCCTTCGGGGTTCACATGACCTGAAATGGGTATTGGATGGTTCACATGACCTGAAATGGGTATTTGAGGATTCACATGACCTGAAATGAGTATTGGAGGGTTCACATGACCTGAACTGGGTATTGGAGGTTTCACATGACCTGAAATGAGTATTGGAGGGTTCACATGACCTGAAATGGGTATTGTAGGGTTCACATGACATGAAACTGTTAGTGAAGATTTTTTCTGAAAAAATGTAAGACGGCTTGGGGTGGTTCTGATCTCGTCTTCTAAACACAAAATATCGATAGTTAAATTAATATGTACACTAACAAGACCTATCATTCTTTACACCCAACACTTAAGTCATGTTCTTCCTTCTTCTTCTTTCCCTTCTTTTCTTCTTCTTCTTCTTCTTATTATTATTATTATTCAACCTTTGTTACAATAGTATAGAGTTTTGTGTTTTCTTTCCGTAGTAATTGATTGAGAGGAGCGCGTGGCCGTGCGGCTAAAACCACTGTTCCGCTGGCTGAAAAACCGACGTACGGTGTTCGAAGCCCGCGGTAGACAGAAAGGATTTTTTCTATCGGGGGTGAAATAAAAATCCTGAGTCTCACACGTCGTGGCGACTGCTTGACCAAGCGGCCTTTATTTCTCTGGTCCTATCGCTGCCCCCCGTCATACACCAGCAATGGTACTATGTGACGTAAAGATAGTTTTTTTTTTTAGTAATTGATTGTCAATATAACATTACATTCATTCATTTTCCTCTTGCACATAGACGGCGCATAGGGCGGAAGTGGAAGTCCTCCCCCACCCCACGATTGACGATTTGCTGATAGTTCTTGTAGTTACTGGTTGTTCGTTAGTCCCATGGTTAAGCCTTCCCTATTAATTCTTCTGCATAGCGATTCTCTTGGTCTACCTTGTTTCTTTAACCAGTTGGTTTTCCCATGTGTGCTTCCTTTCTTCACTCATTTTCAGCACATGATCGATATATTTCCAGAGTACTCTAAGTAGTCTCCAGAGTAGGTTCGTGAATTTGACAAGAAGCAGAATTGGATCCTGATATACGGCTCTGATGTCTCTCTCCCTGACTGCCTGTCAAGGGGCTGTCTGTCTGATGTCTCTCTCCCTGACTGCCTATCAAGGGGCTGTCTGTCTGATGTCTCTCTCCCTGACTGCCTATCAAGGGGCTGTCTGTCTGATGTCTCTCTCCCTGACTGCCTATCAAGGGGCTGTCTGTCTGATGTCTCTCTCCCTGACTGCCTGTCAAGGGGCTGTCTGTCTGATGTCTCTCTCCCTGACTGCCTGTCAAGGGGCTGTCTGTCTGATGTCTCTCTCCCTGACTGCCTGTCAAGGGGCTGTCTGTCTGATGTCTCTCTCCCTGACTGCCTGTCAAGGGCTGTCTGTCTGATGTCTCTCTCCCTGACTGCCTGTCAAGGGTCTGTCTTTCTGTCTATTGCCATTTCGACTGAAGATGGCGCCTAAGGCAGAAACTCTAAACACTGTGTGCCGTATCCTTGTTATCAATCATCAGACTTTGCACTGGAACCTTTTTTAATGTTTCTCCTGGTCGACCTCTTTTTCTTTACCCTCTCGCTCCCATTTGTTGGTCCTGCTTTAAGATTCTCTTGTTATTTCTTCTCATTGCATGGCCTCTCGCTTCCATTTTATGGCCTGCTTTGAGATTCTCTTGTCCCTTCTCATCACATGGTCAATGGGTTCACCCAACTTTTAATGGGTACCAGATTTTTTTCCAGTAAAGAAAATCTGCATGGGCGTATAATAGACCACATTGCGCCCAAAATGATCTGCCGCGAGTTTTTAAAAAAATATTGACACCTATACCATATTCCCCTTACGCCTCTGAGACATGATGGGGCCTCTTTTCGTTTCTTTCTAACATAAACTAAAAAATGTACCTTTCTATCATTGTAGTTGTTAATGCCCTTTGCTGGTTTAAAATAACATCGAGGGCATCGTGCCACGTCAACAAGAAGGATAGAAAAAACCCCAAGGCCAAACAAAAATACATGGCACACGATGATGATCATTGAGATATTGATTTGAAAAGCAATTTTCCCAGCATGCTTTTCTGTAATGGACAGATCAGTTGAAATGTTGAACGGTGGGGTAGAGTAATTACAGCAGAAGAGATTGGGATAACGAGCTGAACGCACGGGTTGAAATATTTTGTTACTGCGCTGAAGGTTAATGTTAGTGGAGGTGTTGATAACTGATAAAGTTCATTAAATTTATACTGATAATACACGCAGGGAGGAGGAGATAAGGGGAGGAGTGAGAGTGATACTGGGGAGGAGGAGATAAGGGGAGGAGTGAGAGTGATACTGGGGAGGAGGAGATAAGGGGAGGAGTGAGAGTGATACTGGGGAGGAGGAGATAAGGGGAGGAGTGAGAGTGATACTGGGAGGAGGAGATATGGGGAGGAGTGAGAGTGATACTGGGGAGGAGGAGATAAGGGGAGGAGTGAGAGTGATACTGGGAAGGAGGAGATAAGGGGAGGAGTGAGAGTGATACTGGGGAGGAGGAGATATGGGGAGGAGTGAGAGTGATACTGGGGAGGAGGAGATAAGGGGAGGAGTGAGAGTGATACTGGGGAGGAGGAGGGACGGAGCGATAGTGGGGAGGAGTGAGAGTGATACTGGGGAGGAGGAGATAAGGGGAGGAGAGAGAGTGATACTGAGGAGGACGAGATAAGGGAGGATGAGAGTGATACTGAGGAGGAGGAGGGAGGGAGCGATAGTGGGGAGGAGTGAGAGTGATACTGGGGAGGAGGAGATAAGGGGAGGAGTGAGAGTGGTACTGAGGAGGAGGAGATAAGGGGAGGAGAGAGAGTGATACTGAGGAGGACGAGATAAGGGGAGGAGTGAGAGTGATACTGGGGAGGAGGAGATAAGGGGAGGAGTGAGAGTGATACTGGGGAGGAGGAGATAAGGGGAGGAGTGAGAGTGATACTGGGGAGGAGGAGATAAGGGGAGGAGTGAGAGTGATACTGGGAGGAGGAGATAAGGGGAGGAGTGAGAGTGATACTGGGGAGGAGGAGAGGGAGCGATAGTGGGGAGGAGTGAGAGTGATACTGGGGAGGAGGAGATAAGGGGAGGAGTGAGAGTGATACTGGGCAGGAGGAGATAAGGGAGGAGTGAGAGTGATACTGGGGAGGAGGAGAGAGGGAGCGATAGTGGGGAGGAGGAGATAAGGGGAGGAGTGGGAGTGATACTGGGGAGGAGGAGGGAGGGAGCGATAGTGGGGAGGAGGAGATAAGGGGAGGAGTGAGAGTGATACTGAGGAGGAGGAGGGAGGGAGCGATAGTGGGGAGGAGGAGATAAGGGGAGGAGTGAGAGTGATACTGAGGAGGAGGAGGGAGGGAGCGATAGTGGGGAGGAGGAGATAAGGGGAGGAGTGAGAGTGATACTGGGGAGGAGGAGGGAGGTAGCGATAGTGGGGAGGAGGAGATAAGGGGAGGAGTGAGAGTGATACTGGGGAGGAGGAGGGAGGGAGCGATAGTGGGGAGGAGGAGATAAGAGGAGGAGTGAGAGTGATACTGGGAGGAGGAGGAGGGAGCGATAGTGGGGAGGAGGAGATAAGGGGAGGAGAGAGAGTGATACTGAGGAGGACGAGATAAGGGGAGGAGTGAGAGTGATACTGAGGAGGAGGAGGGAGGGAGCGATATTGGGGAGGAGTGAGAGTGATACTGGGGAGGAGGAGATAAGGGGAGGAGTGGGAGTGATACTGGGCAGGAGGAGATAAGGGGAGGAGTGAAACTAGAGAGAAGTTAAAAATAAAGAGCCCCGCCACGCCAAGTAGTGTATATGGAAAATGCTGTTAGTGACCATAATCATGATTTTTTGAATAATGTGGTCGGTATTACGCCCGTGCTGTTTAACTTTACCAGAAAAAAATGCGGATCGGGATCGACCATACCTCTTGTCCTTTAGAAAGTAGAGAGATTAGATGATAAAGAAGAGAACACATAGATGAAGATAGATATATAACAAGTAAAGGAGATGAGATGGAGAGAGGAAGATGGAGATGGATAGTAAAACAAGGAAAAGAGGTGAAGAGAGATTTAGAAAAGTGTAGAGAAAAATATGTGAGGATAAGAAAGGAGCTACGGCGAGGAGATAAAAAGAAAGGTTGAAGGAGAAAAATAGGAGACACATGTAGGAAGATGGCACAGGGAACAGGCGGGTATTGGATAGATGATGGGAGAAAGATGAAACATATGGAGGGAAATATGAGATAGAGAGTGAATAGAAATAGAAAAGGAGATCTCACGTGGAAGTCAAGTAGGAGAGTAAGAATAGAGGAAGAGAAACGGGACAGTTGAGAGCGAGAAAAACAGAAAGAGATAGGATGAAGGAGTGTGGGAGACAAGAGAGAGATAGTGATGAAGAGAGTGAGTGAGAGCAAATTTGAAATAATTACCAGGGTCAGTCAAAAAGTTGTAGACGTTTACAAATAAAACGTTAAGGCAAGCGGGAATGCAGTGTATTCTAGTGAAGATACACTACTCGTTGAATGTTTGTGCTAGTACAGCGGGGTATCCTGTCGGAGAGAACATGAGGATTTCATATTTCAAATGAAGACATGGCTTGGGGTCTGCATTTAAGTGGTTTTACAATAAGGAAAATAATGAAATATAAATATATAATCAATATATAATATTAATATAAAACAACATCAATATATTATCATCATCAAGAACCGTGCCTGCTGGCGTAGGTGATCATGTCTCTCCACAATTTTCGATCTCGACAGTCATTTATCATCTCTTAAGCTGTCTGGATTCTTTTCTCTTTGCTTCCCTCTATCTCTTCGACCATCGATTTTTCCAGTTGTTACAGTATATTCCACTTGTTCCCTTCTCATTACATGGTCAATAATGATGATTGTTTCTTCCTAATATTGGAAATTCGCTCTCTTTTAGCTTTGACCTCTTTCAGATCGTTTTCATTACTCTTCTTAGCTATCCATTGTATTCTCAACATTCTTCTGTAAAACCACATTTCTACAGCCTCCAGTGATTTTCTTGTCCGTTGTCCTATTGTCCATGATTCACATCCATATGTTAAGACTGGCTGTAAATAACATTTAAGAACTTTTTTAGTTGTTTCTATTTTCAAAAATGGATTGCATAGTATTCCCCTCATATTTTGGAAAGCTGTTTTTGCCTGAGCCATTCTGCATCTCACTTCTGTTGTACATCTACCATCTGAGGTTAACATTGTTCCTAGATTTTTAAATTCATTTATCTGTTTTAATATTGTTCCACTTGTCTTTATTGTGCACTGTGGCAATGATTTTCTTTGTTGTTTTCAAAACGTCTGTCTTTTTGCTATTAAAGCTGAGTCCTTTATTTTTGTTTTTCTTCACTATAATGTCTAACATTTCTTGTAACTCCTTTTCGCTCTTGGCGATTAAGACTGTATCATCAGCATACCTTAGATTATTTATATTATGGCCTCCGATTAAAAGAGCCTCAGTTAATATCAAGTTAAATTTAGATTTATTAAAATCAGACAAGAGGTTACAAGACTAAAATAACATCACAATTCAGAACAGGTACAATGCAATAGAGAAGATACAAAGCATTGATGAACAAGGGGAAATGCTAAAAGAATCAGTGCAACAAACAAAAAAAAGTTCATACTACCAGTGAGGAGAAATACAAGAATTAAATGGATGACAGATGACATTTTACAGCTAATGGATACAAGAAGAAGAAATTAGGATAACAAAGATGAGTATCATCATCATCATCATGTGCCATACCGATTGGAGTAGGCGATAATGTCCTTCCACAATTTTCTATCTACAGTGCATTGTATCAGTTCTGTTGTTGACCGTTTTCCATGCCATGACACCAAGCTATCCAGTATTTTTTCTCTTTGTCGTCCGCGATCTCTCTTTCCTTTTATTTTGCCAGTTGTAACCAAGAATTCCAACTTTCCTCCTCTCATGATGTGCCCGAAAAATGTTGATTGTTTCTTTCTGATGTTTTTAGGAGCTGCTTTTTTGTATTGGCCTCTTTGAGAATGTCCTCTTTGGTCTCTTTAGCTGTCCAGGGAACTTTCAACATTCTTCTAAGAAATCCCATCTCTGTGGCCTCTAAATGTCTTTTCGTTTGTTTGCCTGCTGTCCATGATTCGCTTCCAAAGGTTAGAATTGGTTAGTAGTATACAAGGGTCCATTTGGACCGAATTTAGGCGTAAATTAACAAAGCTATATAGTAGGCGCATTTCGCGCCTAATGTACACGAGAATCAAGGGGAGTTAATCGGTTGTGCGACGGCGTGACCCCTCGTGCGGCGTGACCCCTCGTGCGGCGGGCGCGTGGTGACCTCGTGGCGGATCGTGCGGTCGTCGTGTTGACCTCGGGGCGGATCGCGTGTTGCCCTCTAGTCGTGGTGACCCTGGAAGTGACGTGTTTATGTCTGGTGTGTGCTGACTTTGGAGCTCTTGATGTACTTACTCGCTAATGATAGGTTAGTAGATTATTCAACAACAATGAAAAACGTTCAATATAAAACAAAAGACAAAGATATATTTTATTCTTTTATTATCTAAATAGGTGTATAACATACAGTGGATAGTATATAAAATTACAAAAATATTTAGTACATTGAGTAAATATATAGTACAAGGATAACATTTATTTATAGCTATGTAATTGGGTGTCTGCTTAGTTCTATGTCATAAATGAATCATAAGGGGTGAAACAGTTAGTTATTACTGGTTAGTCTAAGCCGGTAGTGTAAATATGTTCCTCGGTGTTAGTGGTTCGCTATCTCTCTCTCTCTCTCTCTCTCGCTCATTCTCTCTCCCTCTCCATCTCTCTCTCGCTATCTCTCTCTCTTTCACTAGACTTCTCTCTCACTCCTAGACGTCTCTCCTACCACAGCAGGTTTCATCCTCTCTCTCTCTCTCTCTCTCCTAACATTCCACCCTCCATCGTACATTTAGCTTCCGTCCTAGACTTCCCTCCATTGTAACACTTACTCATTCTCTCCATTAAAACCCATTAGCTCTACTTAGCCCCCTAAATCTCCCCCTCTCTCTTTCTCTCTCTACTATTCCAGCCTAGATTTCCCTCCATTGAAACACTTACTCATTCTCTCCATTTATCCCTATCATCGCGCCTTCCTTCTCTCTCTCTCTCTCTTTCTCCCCTATCCTCTCTTAGACTTCTAACCTATCAGTCCACCCTCCGCCTCTCCCTTTAGCTCCCCCGCCCTCCCTCATATTTTTAGCGTCCCTCCTATTGTAACACTTGATTATTCTCACCATTTATACCTAGCATCTCGCCTTCTTTCTCATAGGCTTCTCTCTCTCTCGCTCTCTCTCTCTTCTAACACCTACTAGAATTCTCTCCTACCATTCCACCTTTCTTCCTCTCTCTCTCTCTCTCTCTCTGTCTTTACCTCGCCTAGCGTTCCGCCTTCATTCGTATTTTTACCTTACCGCCAGTGTAACACATTAATAACATTGAATATCAATTACAAAAAGACTTGAAATATCTACTTTTTAAAGAACCAATAAGATAAACATATGAAAAACGAAGGAATAATACACTCGACAAGGCGTAACATACGTACTTTATACACATCACCCATTAATACAACTGAAATTCCTTTAATGATAACCTATCACATCGTTATGAGCTAATAGAAAAACAGAAAAAAATTCAACTTACACCGTAAAATATTTCACTACAACACAGACCGCTAGACTGAACAGTACTACGAAAATAAACGTCCGTGAATCAAGCGCGCTTATAACACGAAGTCTCACATCCGACTAGTTTAAATATAATCTGGTAAATAAAATTTGGACGATACTATTCCACCCTCGACTAATATCTAGGTTAACCAATCAGAGAAGAAGATTTCTATCAGACACCCATCAACGAAATGACTGACCTCTGGATTAACTAATCGGAGAAGAGGATTACTGTTATCGTGATAACTGACCTCATTTTCAACTTGAAGTGCTGTCGAGTCTGATGCATGGGTTACTTTAAATCGATTCGGCCCCTGATACAATCCACCTAGCGGGTCAATGGTGGGGGGAAATAATACAAGTGGCGGGTTACTTGAACGCGTTTTGACCCCTGCTGCAATACCAGGAGTTCCATGACAGTTATAAATAGTTGGATACAACGAGCAGGAAGTTATATTAAGGACAGAAATCTAGCAGGCAATGGCAGAAACCTAAGAGGCAAGGACCGAAAACTAGGGGGGTCGTGGTTCGTGGTTCGGTAAGTCCGTGGTTCGTTAAGTCCGTGGTTCGTGGGGTTGTGGTTCGTGGTTCGTTAGTTGATGGTTCGGTAATTCCGTGGTTTGTGGGGTTGTGGTTCGTGGTTCGTTAGTTGATGGTCCGTTAAGTCCATGGTTCGTAGGGGTTGTGGTTCACGGTTCGTGAGTTGATGGTTCGTTAAGTTCGTGGTTTGTTAAGTTCGTTGTTCGTGAGTTTGTGGTTCGTTAGTTGATGGTTCGTTAAGTCCGTGGTTCGTGGGGTTGTGGTTCGTGGTTCGTTATTTGATGGTTCGTTAAGTCCATGGTTCGTAGGGGTTGTGGTTCGCGGTTAGTGAGTTGAGGGTTCGTTAAGTCCGTGGTTCGTGGGGTTGTGGTTCGTGGTTCGTTAGGAATGAGGGAAGGAAGGATGGAAGGAAGGAAGGAGGAAGGAAGGAAAGAAGGAAGGAAGGAAGGAAGGAAGTGGTTGATAAAGAATAAACATTCACACAGTTTGCTATCCACTGGAAACAAATAAAAAAAGTAAAGAGCCCCCGTCACGCCAAGTGGCGTATAGGGAATATGGTGTTAGTGACCATACATTTTACATACCTTCAGCACATGATTGGGATCGAACCCTACTCCCCTTGTCCTTTGTAGTCTAGTTTACTAACCACTGAGCTATCGCGGCTCCGTCCATTTCCATTACTTGACCTAAACAAATTATATTTGTTTTCTCTGGATTTTTGGAGTTTGTTTTTAACAAAGCTATTAATAAAAATAAAAATCCCACTGAGATAACAGAAATGAGTTTTCAGAAATTACGTGGTTATAGATTTACTACTGCCTGTGTCCAACCTGATGACTATTTTTTGACGGAAAGCCGGATCGTTTTTTGCAATCCTTCATTACTATAAAACAGCACCCAAATCCTATTTCAATGTTTATTCACGGCTTTAATCACCATCATGTCAGCTTGACCACAGATCCGTTAATTTGTGTCTGTCCCTTCCAGAAACCCACCCACAACCTTTGCCTCAATAGATTGTTGCAGTCTGTTTATTGATACAAGTAACTTAAACTGTCTCGCTTCGGTCTTCTACTTTATGGGGCACGATTTGATGGCTTCCGCTGCTAACTGAAGAAACTGTAATAAATTATGACCAAATTAGACACGTGGTGTCCTTCTCTGTCGTCTGGCTTGATATAACTACATAGAACACTAGAAGATATTTGGACGGTTTCCGGTTTTCTGATAATAGAACAATATTTTTGGTACAAGGAATTTCATCCTTATCGAGGACACAATGAGTTTCAGTCTGTTGGCGAGGGCTGAGTTGTTAGAAAGATGACTTTTTACTCATAAAATACTCGGTTCTGGTTTGCTTTTTTATTTTTAAATCTTAGTCGATCCAGCTGTTAATCGAAACGTTATTTCTGATGTTATTGGGAGAACAAGATGAGACTTTGTAGATATCAGCAATTTTTGGGGATCTGTGCGATGGGATGCAAACAAAAAAAGAAAAGAACAGAAAATGACATCAAGATCTGTGCTAGATGGGTGCATTTAGTGCTTCTACCTAGATCGGAATGTTGGAGAACAAGAGAAATGCCACCCTTTGATACATTCAGTCTTGGAGAAATCATCACAACTTTTCGGCAAAATTAAATCGGCGATCAAAAACTGCTGAACAGGTGTTAGAGGAATGGAATGCGCAGGTAGCCGCTACAATTGAATAGGTCATGTTTTCAGGTGAAATTTGTTTCCTTAAATTCTTCATTCCTGTCATGTATCTATCCATCCGTTCATCCATCCATCCATCCATCAATCCATCCATTCAGCCAGCCAGCCAGCCATCCATCAATCCATCAATCCATCCCCTCCATCCGTTCCTCCATCCATCCATCAATCCATCCATCAAACCATCCATCCATCAATCCATCCATCCATCAATCCTTCCATCCATTCATCCCTTCTTCCTAGATTCCCAACAACAATCCATCCATCCGTCAATCCATCCATCCATCAATCCATCCATCCATCAATCCATCCATCAAACCATCCATCCATCCATCCATCAATCCATCCATCCATCAATCCATCCATCCATCAATCCTTCCATCCATTCATCCCTTCTTCCTAGATTCCCAACAACAATCCATCCATCCATCCGTCAATCCATCCATCCATCAATCCATCCATCAAACCATCCATCCATCCATCCATCAATCCATCCATCCATCAATCCATCTATCCATCAATCCTTCCATCCATTATCCCTTCTTCCTAGATTCCCAACAACTATCCATCCATCCTTTCTCCATTAACTCTATTCATCCATACATCAGACCTTCCTCTCTTCCTTCCTTCCTTTCTTCCTCCATTTCTAAGAACATCAACCAGTATCGATCAATTCATTCATAAATCCATACATCCTTTTTTCCTCAATTACTACTATCCATCCATCCATCCATCCATCCATCCATCCATCCATCCATCCATCCATTCATCCTTTCTTCATTTCTCCATTCCCATCAACAAACCATCCATCCACCCACCCACCCACCCACCTATCTATCTATCCATCCATCCATCCATCCATCCATCCATCCATCCATCCATCCATCCATCCATCCATCCATTCATCCTTTCTTCATTTCTCAATTCCCACCAACCAACCATCCAACCATCCATTCATCCATCTATCCATCTTTTCTTCATTACTCCTTTCACACCATCCATCCAACCGTCTGTCTTTCCTTCCTTGAATCTCGAAGTCTCCAGCACAGTATGAACCAACATAGACTGCTGTAACTTCCTCAATTCTCAGTTATCTCCTTCTCTCTGTCGTACATACAACGTCAAGGCTTGCTGCTTCTCTCTGTCGTACATACAACGTCAAGGCTTGCTCCTTCTCTCTCTCGTACATACAACGTCAAGGCTTGCTCCTTCTCTCTGTCGTACATACAACGTCAAGGCTTGCTGCTTCTCTCTGTCGTACATACAACGTCAAGGCTTGCTGCTTCTCTCTGTCGTACATACAACGTCAAGGCTTGCTCCTTCTCTCTGTCGTACATACAACGTCAAGGCTTGCTGCTTCTCTCTGTCGTACATACAACGTCAAGGCTTGCTGCTTCTCTCTGTCGTACATACAACGTCAAGGCTTGCTCCTTCTCTCTGTCGTACATACAACGTCAAGGCTTGCTGCTTCTCTCTGTCGTACATACAACGTCAAGGCTTGCTGCTTCTCTCTGTCGTACATACAACGTCAAGGCTTGCTTCTTCTCTCTGTCGTACATACAACGTCAAGGATTGCTTCTTCTCTCTGTCGTACATACAACGTCAAGGATTGCTTCTTCTCTCTGTCGTACATACAACGTCAAGGATTGCTTCTTCTCTCTGTCGTACATACAACGTCAAGGCTAGCTCCTTCTCTCTGTCGTACATACAACGTCAAGGCTTGCTGCTTCTCTCTGTCGTACATACAACGTCAAGGCTAGCTCCTTCTCTCTGTCGTACATACAACGTCAAGGCTTGCTGCTTCTCTCTGTCGTACATACAACGTCAAGGCTAGCTCCTTCTCTCTGTCGTACATACAACGTCAAGGCTAGCTCCTTCTCTCTGTCGTACATACAACGTCAAGGATTGCTTCTTCTCTCTGTCGTACATACAACGTCAAGGCTAGCTCCTTCTCTCTGTCGTACATACAACGTCCAGGATTGCTCCTTCTCTCTGTCGTACATACAACGTCAAGGCTAGCTCCTTCTCTCTGTCGTACATACAACGTCAAGGATTGCTTCTTCTCTCTGTCGTTCATACAACGTCAAGGCTAGCTTCTTCTCTCTGTCGTACATACAACGTCAAGGCTAGCTCCTTCTCTCTGTCGTACATACAACGTCAAGGCTTGCTGCTTCTCTCTGTCGTACATACAACGTCAAGGCTTGCTTCTTCTCTCTGTCGTACATACAACGTCAAGGCTTGCTGCTTCTCTCTGTCGTACATACAACGTCAAGGCTTGCTTCTTCTCTCTGTCGTACATACAACGTCAAGGATTGCTTCTTCTCTCTGTCGTTCATACAACGTCAAGGATTGCTTCTTCTCTCTGTCGTACATACAACGTCAAGGCTAGCTCCTTCTCTCTGTCGTTCATACAACGTCAAGGATTGCTTCTTCTCTCTGTCGTACATACAACGTCAAGGCTTGCTTCTTCTCTCTGTCGTACATACAACGTCAAGGCTTGCTTCTTCTCACTGTCGTACATACAACGTCAAGGATTGCTTCTTCTCTCTGTCGTACATACAACGTCAAGGCTAGCTCCTTCTCTCTGTCGTACATACAACGTCAAGGATTGCTTCTTCTCTTTGTCGTACATACAACGTCAAGGCTAGCTCCTTCTCTCTGTCGTACATACAACGTCAAGGCTTGCTGCTTCTCTCTGTCGTACATACAACGTCAAGGCTAGCTCCTTCTCTCTGTCGTACATACAACGTCAAGGCTTGCTGCTTCTCTCTGTCGTACATACAACGTCAAGGCTAGCTCCTTCTCTGTCGTACATACAACGTCAAGGCTAGCTCCTTCTCTCTGTCGTACATACAACGTCAAGGCTAGCTGCTTCTCTCTGTCGTACATACAACGTCAAGGCTTGCTGCTTCTCTCTGTCGTTCATACAACGTCAAGGCTAGCTCCTTCTATAATTTAATCTTCCCATAATTTTTTTCTTTATCATCGTCTTCCCCTCACCATTTCTTCCAAGGTATTCTTTTACAAGACTGGATGGGCGTGATCACATGACAATGGCGCTTGAGTTTGCAGCCTTCCCATTGGCTAGTACGTTTTACATGGACACATTTTGATTCTGCCTTGAAGGTCAAATGCAAAAAGAACTGACTTAGGAAAAAAATACAATAGACAATAAAAAAGAAAATAACCTCTTCATGCCATGGGCGGATACGGGTAATAGAGATGGCGACCATATTTCTCTTTTGCGACATTAACTAATGTGCGCTAATGAGGTCAGAACTACGCTGCTTCTATTTTAATTGTCCATTGGGAAAAATCACCTGACCCAAAAAAAGGCTAGATGAGAATATGAAAATATCATCATCATTGAGTGCCGTCTCCGCAACGAAGGTTGGCTACCATGGAGCGCCATTTTGCTCTATCTCTTGCTTTGATGGTGCAGGTTGTCATCGGTTGATTTGTCCATCTTTTGATGTTACTCGTCCATGTTAATCTTGGTCTGCCTCTGCCTCTTTTACCTTGTATTTTCCCCTCCAGGATCACTTTCAGTAGGCTGTTGTGCCTTTTAACATGGCCTAAGAATCGCATTTGTCTTGTTCTAATTGTGTTCAGAAGTTCTCTTTTCATTTTTAGTTGTTTTAAGACTTCGCCGTTTGTTTTTTTTTTCTTCCATCCAATTCTACCTATTCTTCTATATATCCACATTTCAAAGGCTTCAATTCTCTGTTCTGTTTTCTTGTCTAATGTCCATGTTTCAGCACCATATAGGAATATTGAGAAGATGTAACATTTTGCTATTCTTAGTTTTAGCTCTGGTGTTATTTGTT
Source organism: Megaustenia siamemsis (assembly GCA_032433765.1). Taxonomy (NCBI): domain Eukaryota; kingdom Metazoa; phylum Mollusca; class Gastropoda; order Stylommatophora; family Ariophantidae; genus Megaustenia; species Megaustenia siamemsis. The sequence continues at coordinate 57,846,028 of JAVIAB010000091.1, forward strand.
TTGATGTTAGTATGTCCTTCATGACATTAAAATTACTTTTTGCCATTCCTATTCTTTTGTTTATTTCAGTTCTACATTTTCCATCACTGGTTATAGATGTCCAAGGTAGTTGTAGCTCTGAACTGTCTCCAGGTCTATTCCTTCAATTTTGATATCCACTTGTGGGTTTTGAGTATTTTCTTTGTTTATGATCATAGTTTTAGTCTTTTTGATATTCATATCTAGTCCATATTTTTTGCTTGTCGTGTTTATTTCATTAAGTAATTGTTGTAGGTCTTTAGGATTTTCTGCTAGTAGTACAGTATCGTCAGCATATCTTAGGTTATTGATTATCTTTCCATTAATTTGTAGGCCTGGCATCTCTACGATGTTTTTAAAGATTTGCTCAGTGTATAGATTGAACAAGCTTGGTGATAGGATGCATCCTTGTCTTACTCCTCTTTTTATATCAATGGTGTAGAGAACTCTTTGTTATATTTTATTATTGCTGTTATTATATATGAAAATATAAATTATAATATTACGGCCTGGTCAAAAGAAACAGCGGGCTATTAAGAGCAATAACGGAAGACATGGTTCCCTGGTTCCTATTATAACCAAATAAAATTAGAAGAAATACCTCTACTGGACGTATAAACTTACATATATTTAGGCAATAATATAGATAAAGAGGGAGGAACAGAAAATGATACCAAAATAAGGATATCAAAAGAAGAGAAGCTTTTGTTGCACTGAGAAACATATGGAAGTCCAAAGAAATTATGTTAAATATACACAAAAGAATTGTCAATTCCAATGTTAAGTCAGTCCTATTATATGGCTGTGAAACATGGAGAACAATAAAACTGACAACCATGAAGATACAGACTTTCATTAATGGATGCTTACGCAGAATAAAAGGATGGGAATGGCAGGACAACATCACTAACATAGAATTATGGAAATGTACCAGTCAAATACCAGGGGATAAAGAGATACAGAGAAGACGATGGCGCTGAATAGGAAACACACTGCGGAAGCCAACTGAGAGTATTACAAAACAGGCTCTTTTTTGGAACCCCCAGGGGAAAAGACAGAGTGGAAGACCAAGAAATTCTTGGAGAAAACAGACAGAAGCAGAGATGAAGTTGATGGGGAAGACATGGAACGATCTTAAAAGAATGGCAAGAAACGGAACGACTTGGAAAGTGTTTTTTGAAGACCTATGCTCCACAGGGAGCTGAAAGGTAGAAGGTTCCCTGGGGCCGCATCAGGGGCATACCAGGTGAAGGTGGTTTCAAGACATCAAGGAGACCTTGAACATAAAACAAACAACAGAAAATGTAGGGGATTCGGCGACAGACAGAGATTATTTCAGGCGGACTGTAGTTAATGAAACGTTTTGCAAAGGTCACGCCACTTGATGATGATGAGAAAGTGAAATACAGACAAAAATAGTGGAGAATATAATTGGAATTTATTACAGAGTGCGCAAGTTTTTGACGATCTAGCGAAAAATGATCAGTGGCCGAATTATTTGTTATTTCCGCACATAAGTTGCGTCGCATGTCGACCATCAAATATTTTATGGTTTCATGGCTAAAAAGAATAACGAAATTTGGTAATTTGAAATCACTAAAAAGTTATGGAACTTGTATGGTCCATTACTCCGTGGGGAATATTTTCAATTAGATGGAATGTGCTTGGAGACATAAAGATGACAGTAAAAAAAGATGTGAAAAGACACATAACAGGCAAGTATATGGTACTAGAAAGATAGCCTTGAACTTTTTCCGTACCTTTCTCCGCACCATGCGCGATTTCGATCACGTACGTTTAGCCGCACAGCGTTCAATCATCTTGTATCATCTTGTATCATCTTGTATCATCTTGGTATTGGTGAAATCTAATTCATTGTTTCATTATCTAAAAATTCGTATATAATATGTTAAATGTTAGATAAATATAAATATGTAGATTGATATGTTAAAACATAAAAAAATTGGTGAAATCTCTACCGCAAAATTGATAAAAATCTTCCGTACTGAAAGAGTTAAGAAAAATTGGCTGTACAAACTATTAAGAATAAAATGTTCAATTTTAATCACACAAAAAAAACTTTGAAATCTAAAGAACAAAAGATGGCAGACAATTGAAGAATCATTTGGAATGTTATTTTAAAAAAAAACAAACGAGAGTCATAAAGTATTGAAACTGTTGCTGGACACGTTATCAGGGAATATAATTCAGCAAATAAACTGGATAAATAAAACAGATATATTTTTAAATAAATGTATGATACGTCAATGTGAGAATATGATCATTGAAAGTACCAACCCATCAGAGACAGGGGAGATCAAGGAGCTTTTATTTGCTGACGATCAGGCACTAATACATGAAACAATAGAAGACCTACAAGAACAATTAAACAAACTCAACATCTCAGGCACAAAATACAACATGAAAATCAACATCAACAAAACAGAAGTCATGAATGTCGCAAAAAATAAACAGAACATCAACATAACTATAGAAGGCAGGCAACTAAAACAAGTAGAGGAATTCAAATACCTAGGAAGTTTAGTGACAAACGATAATTCACAAACAGCAAAGATAGATTCAAGATGCAACAAAGTTTGTCAAATAATTGGGCAGTTATAATAATTGTTAAATAATTGGACAGTTGGACTATTGTCCAACAAGGAAATAACTCTAGAGGCAAAACGAGCATTATACAAAACAATCTTCATCCGAACGTTGTGCTACCAATGCCAGACCTGGACCCTAGATGCAAGAACAATAAGAAAAAATAACCCCTACAGAGATTAAATGTGTTAGACGAATGACAGGAAACTGAGAGATAGGATCAGAAATGAAGAACTGAGAAAAAAGCTAGGAATAGCCCCCGCCATAGAATATATAAAGAAACAACAGATAAAATGGTTTGGTCACGTGACATGGCAGAAAGATCAAAACACAACACAACGAGCCTTCAACAAACGTTGTGAGAATACCAGACCCAAGGGTCGACCACGAAAAATTGATAGATGGAATATTAGAATCACTAGGAAACATAACAGCAGCAGAGGCGAACAGAAGAGCAAAAGATCGCAAATTATATCTCCCCTCGACGCTGAAAGGCAAATGAGGAAGGAAAGAAGAAAAAGAAGAAAAAAGAAAGTACAAAACCCATGCTTTTATCGTGAAGCACTCTCCAGTGATCAGAAGCATCGCTAATTTATCGCGCATTATGTGATGTTAGTGAACTCTAGAAACCGCGAAGACAAAATAATCAACTTACTCATTTGCAAATGAAAAGACGATTGGAGGCAATAGAGATGGGATTTCTGAGAAGAATATTGAAAGTTCCCTGGGCAACTAAAAAGACCAACGAGGAAATTCTCAAAGAGACCACAGAGATGGGATTTCTGAGAAGAATGGTGAAAGTTTCCTGGGCAACTAAAAAGACCAACGAGGAAATTCTCAAAGAGACCACAGAGATGGGATTTCTGAGAAGAATGGTGAAAGTTCCCTGGGCAACTAAAAAGACCAACGAGGAAATTCTCAAAGAGACCACAGAGATGGGATTTCTGAGAAGAATGGTGAAAGTTCCCTGGGCAACTAAAAACCAACGAGGAAATTCTCAAAGTCACCACAGAGATGGGATTTCTGAGAAGAATGGTGAAAGTTCCCTGGGCAACTATAAAGACTAACGAGGAAATTCTCAAAGAGACCAACAGAAAAAGTGAGCTCCTAAGGAACATCAGAAAGAAACAATCAACATTTTTTCTGGCACGTCACGAGAAGAGGAAAGTTGGAATAGTTGGTCATAATAGGCAAAATATAAGGAAAGAGAGATCGCGGACGACAGACAGAGAAGATACTAGATAGCTTGATGTCATGGCATGGAAAACGGTCACATCAGCACCGGTACGATGCATGGTGGATAGAATATTGTGGAAGGACATGATCGCCTATGACAAACGGTATGGCACATGATGATGACTCACTTCCAGACTAAATTGCTTCGGGTTGAATATTCAGCAATGCTATGGGATTGGGTAGTCTAAAGGTACGACTTCAGCCTCGGGACAGGAAAGACCTGGGTTCAAATCCGACCACAGACTGTGGTAATTAAAATAAAACTGTAAAAAAACATTAAACACAATGAAACAAGTTGGCAACAAGATACAACAAGTTGTCGGAAAACATAACGATCTGTTGACTATTTATGAAGAAGCACAAAATGAAATGTAACGTATCTCGACTGTCTGATCTAACAAAGACCATTGTATTTGGAGTTCTGAAAGGGGGAAAGAAGATGAGGTAGACAAGAGGAAGAGATGGGAAGATACATCAAAGAATGGACAGGGCTCGACTTTTGCAGAGTTCCAAAGAAGGAATAAAGATAGAAAGACATGGAGATGGTTGATGAAGTTTGTTAGTGATGCACTGGTTACCCCCAGGGAAATGTGACGTAGACGAAGATGATGATGACTGAATGGCGAATGTGACATACTGGACTTCCAAATATAAAGCATATTCACTTTCAATTATTGCTTTTTGTTATTTTCCTTCCCAATCTACAAATCAGGTACACATTCAATCACGTGATTTTTAGTTCTCAAAGAGCTGTAAACAAATGTTTATAGGATTGTATTTTCATGACCCCACACCAACATGACAATGGCCACACATGATAATGTGTTTATTTACACTCGTACTTATTTCTAAACATCATTACTTTGAATGAGTCGCCTAAAGCTTGAGGTTAAATAGTGTTAATAGTTCCTGAATAGGGTTTCTTGGACGGAACATGCGACTTGTCCTATTCAATTTCTTCAAAGCTATAAATTAGCATTTAAACATGTACTTACTTTGTATACAACTGCTGCATTGATAGCCACTGACCGACCAGCCTTCGGGGTTCACATGACCTGAAATGGGTATTGGATGGTTCACATGACCTGAAATGGGTATTTGAGGATTCACATGACCTGAAATGAGTATTGGAGGGTTCACATGACCTGAACTGGGTATTGGAGGTTTCACATGACCTGAAATGAGTATTGGAGGGTTCACATGACCTGAAATGGGTATTGTAGGGTTCACATGACATGAAACTGTTAGTGAAGATTTTTTCTGAAAAAATGTAAGACGGCTTGGGGTGGTTCTGATCTCGTCTTCTAAACACAAAATATCGATAGTTAAATTAATTTGTACACTAACAAGACCTATCATTCTTTACACCCAACACTTAAGTCATGTTCTTCCTTCTTCTTCTTTCCCTTCTTTTCTTCTTCTTCTTCTTCTTATTATTATTATTATTATTCAACCTTTGTTACAATAGTATAGAGTTTTGTGTTTTCTTCCGTAGTAATTGATTGAGAGGAGCGCGTGGCCGTGCGGCTAAAACCACTGTTCCGCTGGCTGAAAAACCGACGTACGGTGTTCGAAGCCCGCGGTAGACAGAAAGGATTTTTTCTATCGGGGTGAAATAAAAATCCTGAGTCTCACACGTCGTGGCGACTGCTTGACCAAGCGGCCTTTATTTCTCTGGTCCTATCGCTGCCCCCCGTCATACACCAGCAATGGTACTATGTGACGTAAAGATAGTTTTTTTTTTTTAGTAATTGATTGTCAATATAACATTACATTCATTCATTTTCCTCTTGCACATAGACGGCGCATAGGGCGGAAGTGGAAGTCCTCCCCCACCCCACGATTGACGATTTGCTGATAGTTCTTGTAGTTACTGGTTGTTCGTTAGTCCCATGGTTAAGCCTTCCCTATTAATTCTTCTGCATAGCGATTCTCTTGGTCTACCTTGTTTCTTTAACCAGTTGGTTTTCCCATGTGTGCTTCCTTTCTTCACTCATTTTCAGCACATGATCGATATATTTCCAGAGTACTCTAAGTAGTCTCCAGAGTAGGTTCGTGAATTTGACAAGAAGCAGAATTGGATCCTGATATACGGCTCTGATGTCTCTCTCCCTGACTGCCTATCAAGGGGCTGTCTGTCTGATGTCTCTCTCCCTGACTGCCTATCAGGGGCTGTCTGTCTGATGTCTCTCTCCCTGACTGCCTATCAAGGGGCTGTCTGTCTGATGTCTCTCTCCCTGACTGCCTATCAAGGGGCTGTCTGTCTGATGTCTCTCTCCCTGACTGCCTATCAAGGGGCTGTCTGTCTGATGTCTCTCTCCCTGACTGCCTGTCAAGGGGCTGTCTGTCTGATGTCTCTCTCCCTGACTGCCTATCAAGGGGCTGTCTGTCTGATGTCTCTCTCCCTGACTGCCTGTCAGGGGCTGTCTGTCTGATGTCTCTCTCCCTGACTGCCTGTCAAGGGGCTGTCTGTCTGATGTCTCTCTCCCTGACTGCCTGTCAAGGGGCTGTCTGTCTGATGTCTCTCTCCCTGACTGCCTGTCAAGGGGCTGTCTTTCTGTCTATTGCCATTTCGACTGAAGATGGCGCCTAAGGCAGAAACTCTAAACACTGTGTGCCGTATCCTTGTTATCAATCATCAGACTTTGCACTGGAACCTTTTTAATGTTTCTCCTGGTCGACCTCTTTTTCTTTACCCTCTCGCTCCCATTTGTTGGTCCTGCTTTAAGATTCTCTTGTTATTTCTTCTCATTGCATGGCCTCTCGCTTCCATTTTATGGCCTGCTTTGAGATTCTCTTGTCCCTTCTCATCACATGGTCAATGGGTTCACCCAACTTTTATGGGTACCAGATTTTTTTCAGTAAAGAAAATCTGCATGGGCGTATAATAGACCACATTGCGCCCAAAATGATCTGCCGCGAGTTTTTAAAAAAATATTGACACCTATACCATATTCCCCTTACGCCTCTGAGACATGATGGGGCCTCTTTTCGTTTCTTTCTAACATAAACTAAAAAATGTACCTTTCTATCATTGTAGTTGTTAATGCCCTTTGCTGGTTTAAAATAACATCGAGGGCATCGTGCCACGTCAACAAGAAGGATAGAAAAAACCCCAAGGCCAAACAAAAATACATGGCACACGATGATGATCATTGAGATATTGATTTGAAAAGCAATTTTCCCAGCATGCTTTTCTGTAATGGACAGATCAGTTGAAATGTTGAACGGTGGGGTAGAGTAATTACAGCAGAAGAGATTGGGATAACGAGCTGAACGCACGGGTTGAAATATTTTGTTACTGCGCTGAAGGTTAATGTTAGTGGAGGTGTTGATAACTGATAAAGTTCATTAAATTTATACTGATAATACACGCAGGGAGGAGGAGATAAGGGGAGGAGTGAGAGTGATACTGGGGAGGAGGAGATAAGGGGAGGAGTGAGAGTGATACTGGGGAGGAGGAGATAAGGGGAGGAGTGAGAGTGATACTGGGGAGGAGGAGATAAGGGGAGGAGTGAGAGTGATACTGGGGAGGAGGAGATATGGGGGGAGTGAGAGTGATACTGGGGAGGAGGAGATAAGGGAGGAGTGAGAGTGATACTGGGAGGAGGAGATAAGGGGAGGAGTGAGAGTGATACTGGGGAGGAGGAGATATGGGGAGGAGTGAGAGTGATACTGGGGAGGAGGAGATAAGGGGAGGAGTGAGAGTGATACTGGGGAGGAGGAGGGACGGAGCGATAGTGGGGAGGAGTGAGAGTGATACTGGGGAGGAGGAGATAGGGGAGGAGAGAGAGTGATACTGAGGAGGAGAACGACAAATCACGACACCTTTTAGGTATCAGTAAAAAGAGAAAAGGAGAATATATATATATATATATATATATATGTCAAGAGATAACTTTTTAGACGTACAAATGAGAGGTGGTAGCAGAATAACCTGTCATTCTAAAACCCAGAGAAAACATGTTCTAATCCTAGTAGGATCAAGTTTTTCCATTAGGGATAAAGTTTACAAATCAGACCTGAATACCTCATGTCGACTGCGCAGGACAAGCGACTTTTGTTTTCTGGTTCTATATGTCCCCTCAGCAGGCCTCGGTTATGGAATAATGCAGTAATTCTACTTCTTTCCTCATTTGCCTTTCAGCGTCGAGGGGAGATATAATTTGCAGTCTTTTGCTCTTCAGTTTACCACTGTTGCTGTTATGTTTCCTAATGTTTCTATTATTCCGTCAATCCATCTTTTTGTGATTGGCCATTAGGTCTGGTGTGCTCGCAACATTTATAAAGGCTTGCTGTGTTGTGTTTAGATCATTATGTCTTATCACGTGGCCAAATCATTTTACAGAAGAATGTTGAGAGTACCATGGACAGCTAAGAAAAGTAATGAAAACGTTCTGAAAGAGGTCAAAGCAAAAAGAGAACTAATTTCCAATATTAGGAAGAGACAATCATCATTTTTTGGCCATGTAATGAGAAGAGAACAACTGGAATATATTGTAACAACTGGAAAGATTGAGGGATGACGAGATAGAGGGAAGCAAAGAGAAAAATAACACACAGCTTAAGAGAATGGTTTGGCAGAAGGTCAACAACAGAAATGATAATAGCTGCAGAGATCGAAAATTGTGAGAGACATGATCACCTACGCCGGTAAGCACGATACTTGATGATGATGATGAAATCATTTTATTTGCTGTGTCTTTATATATTCTATGGTGGGGGTTATTCCTAGCTTTTTTCTCAGTTCTTCATTTCCAATCATATCTCTCAAGCTGCGTCCTGTCATTCATCTAGCACACTTCATCCGGTGGTGTTTATTTTTCTTATTATTCTTGTATCGAAGGTCCAGTACTGGCATTAGTAGCACAATGTTGAGATGAAGGTTGTATTGTAAAGTGCCCGTTTTGCCTCGAGTTATTTCCTTGAAAGACAATAGTGATGATAGCTGTCCAATGATTTGTAAGCTTTGTTTTACCTTGAGTCTATTTCTGCTGTTTATGAATTGTCATTTGTTACTAGGCTTCCTAGCTTATGTGTCCAGTATATTTTGTTTAATGAAATTTAATTTAAGAACTATTGTTTCCTGCTACACCAGCAACTTATTAAACACTTTGACACGTCAACATATGTTACTGTATAACTACACATATCAAACATTCCCCACCCAGCTGCTATTCCTGGAACTTTAACAGAGAAGAACAGGTTTTGTGGGATTCCTGGAAAGTCTAAATATTCAAAAAGGCTACTTCTGGCTTAAAGATATTTGTAAACTCCAACTCCAAAATATTTTATTGGTTTGAACGGAATTATTTTTTTTGGATTTTGAACCTAAAAATGTAACCAAGTTCAAACTTGTGTTGTTTCTAATTAAAACTGATCATATTTATAATCAAATTTAAGAGGGAATTTATATATGGGAATAATAATTGTAGGGCATTATGACATTTTATTTAATTTTTCAAAGTGTCTTCTATCGGGGAACTCAAACCGACCCGAATACCTTGTGGCGACTGTACTGGGCAAGCAACCTTAACAACTTTCCAGTCCTACAAGTCCTCCAGACAGACCCCAGAATTGATTAATGCTGTTGACATTTTTTTTTATATTGAATTTGTTCAAAGTAAAGATTGAGCAAAATAAAAGAAAAGAAAAGAAAAGAAAGGAACAATTTAACTCACCAAATAGTAATTTTAGCTACAGATCTACGGATCTGTGAATTCTTAAATGGGGTTCCGAAAAAAAGAGTATGTATTGACGCACTATTCACCCTAAAACAGCTTGTAGAAAAAAACCACAGAACACAATCAAAATGTGTATATAGCTTTTATAGACGAAGAAAAAGCAATTGACTAAGTAAACTGAGAACAATTGTGGGAGATAAACAACATACAGAGGAAGCCAACACCAACCTATGAAAAAAGTCTCTACATCAACAGCAGCTGGCTACATAGACCACTCCGAAGTTAGAACAGGAGTAAGTCGAGGGTGCTTATCTCCCCTATTGTTTATTTACCTACACAGACTACATATATAATATTGCCAACACATCCGACACAGAGGAGATTAATGAGCTACAATTTGGAATTGATCAGACACTAATACATGGAAAAACAGAAGACTTACAAGAACACTTAAATAGACTTAGCAACACAGGTACTCAATACAACATGAAATCAACAAATCACGTCATGAATATCGTTAAATAGAAACAGAACATCAACATAATAACAGACAGCAGACAATTAAAACAAGCAGAGGAATTTAAATATCTAGGAAGTCTAGTGACAAACAACATTCACAAGCTGCAGAAACAGACTCAAGATACAACAAAGCTTGTCAAATCATTGGACAATTATCATCATTGCTGTCCAACAAAGGAATAACATTAGAGACACAACAGGCACTCTACAACATAATCTTCATTCCAAAATTGTGCTACCAATGCCACACTTGAACTCTAGTATCAAGAACAATAAGAAAAATTACCACTACCGAGATGAGATGTTTTAGACGAATGACAGGAAACAGCCTGATAGATAAGAAACAAATGAATGACAGGAAACAGCCAGAGAGATAAGAAACAAATGAATGACAGGAAACAGCCAGAGAGATAAGATAAGAAACAAATGAATGACAGGAAACAGCCAGAGAGATAAGATAAGAAACAAATGAATGACAGGAAACAGCCAGAGAGATAAGAAACAAATGAATGACAGGAAACAGCCAGAGAGATAAGATAAGAACAAATGAATTACAGGAAATAGCCAGAGAGATAAGATAAGAAACAAATGAATGACAGGAAACAGCCTGAGAGATAAGGTCAGAAATAAATAACTGAGTTAAAAAGCTGGATATAAGTCTTGCCATTGAATACATAAAGAGCCAAACCCTGCAAAATTATATCTGCCCTTGATTTTGAAAAGCAAATAAAGAAGAGAAGAAATATTAATTCCAGCATAAATTACAATTATTTTTAATTAAAAAATTATAAGCAAATATATTTTTTGTTTATGTATATCCATTTGTACATTTGATAGTTCAATATGCCATTTAGAATGTTCAATTTGAAAGTAGAAATACATTTATTTTAGGCACAGAGAAAAGAACATAATGTAAACAGTCTCATTTCCTATCCTTTATTGTACCTTAGACACTCACAATGTATGTAATGTATTATTTACCTAAATTATGTTTTTTTTATACTTTACAACATATATTTACATACATACACATCATTCTTTAGCCATGAAATATCTGATATAGCGTTTTTTATGAGCTTAGATAGAAGGTAGATACGTCACTGTGAAATCTATTATTATTATAGATATAAAAATACAAAAACACACTGGCTTTGTTTGAACAAATGCTCCAGATCCATGATTAGAACTTAAATAGGATAGAAGAACGTTAAATTATCCCAAACATTTTAATAGGTTAGTCCAAATACAGGAACATAAATGAACCAGAGAAAAGTGTTTCTTATTCAAAATGGATTTTGTGCCTGTCATTTTATGCTGTCATTTTGTGCTGTCATTTTGTGCTGTCATTTTATGCTGTCATTTTATGCTGTTTCTTTCTGCAATGGTCACTGTATTGCTCTGGAGTTGTGTAAGAACTATGTGCAACATAATAAGTTTTCTTGACCATGTATCAGTTTTCAAAAGAGTTTCAACGCATGTTAGAGAATTCACAAAAGGAATTATTTAAAAAGAAATATTTTTTTTTTTTTCATATTTAAAGTATTAAAAACTTCACTATGACATCAGTAAGTAAAAAGTGAATCACAGAAAATATCAACATTTCAGAAATAAACATATTCAATTTGACATCAGACAAGAGAAAATGCAGAACATAACAGTATTTAATATTTAAAATTAAAACAGTGTACAGATTTAAGATAATGAGTAAAGAGAGACCAATTTGCTATTATTAAGAGAAGAGTATCTGGGTCTATGCCCTATGGGCTGGCTACGGCTCGAAGGGTCAATAGATAGATAGATAGAATTTGTTATTAAAACAAAATTATACATCAAAGTTTTCATCTATGTGAGGTTGTACCAGAAACATAAAGATGTTTCAGCTGTAGCTACAACCCCACAAGAAACTTGAAATAAGGATGATATCAGTGACTTACTTTTTTTTTTCCTGAAATAATCATCATCATCATCATGTGCCATGCCGAATGGCGTATGCGATCATGACCTTTCACAATTTTTTATTAACATGTATCGTATCAATTCTGTTGTGGATTGTTTCCTGAGCAACAACACCAAGATGTTCAGTATCTTCTCTCTTTGTCGTTAGCAATCTCTTTTTCCCTGTATTTGGCCAGTTGTAAGTATTCCAACTTTCCTCTCCTCAAGATGTGCCTAAAAAATGTTTGTTTTTTTCTGGTGTTTTTTTAGAAGTTCACTTTTTATGTTGACCTTTTTTGAGAATTGCCTTTTATGTCTTTTTAGCTGTCCAGGGAACTCTCAACATTCTTCTGAGAAATCCCATCTATGTGGTCTTTAATCATCTTCTCATGTTTGTTTCATATTCTACAATTATATATTAATATTTGCATGATCTTTTTCTCCATACCTAATTTTATCTCTAAAACCTTTTGTTTCAAACTTTTGTTTTTTTAATATTTTTTGTTTGTAGTTTCCATGAAGAGGCAGATGGTAGAGATATAGCATTCCTTAAATTCCCCACCTATTATCCCATGAAAGGAAAGATATAAATTTATAAGCATTATAACTATATTATATTCATTGCAGTACCCGATTAATCTATGACGAGGTTTTGAAAAGTGTTGTAGTGACTGTGATAAAACATTTCAACACCCAAGGTAAATTATATATAATAATTACAATACATAATATAATACACAAATTATTCAATTGTACTGATAAAATAAAAACAGCACATTCAACTGATTTATAATTGTTATTGTGCTGTAATGACACACACTCAATGGAAGGAAATTTGCGTTTGTTAATCACAAAGATCAAAATGAATACATTTCAGCATTTCTGAGCAGATTTATTTGCAAGTTCTGAGTTTGAATTCTTTTGTAAGTCAGCCCCTTTAGTAGTTTAGTAAATAATTTATCTATTGTCCTTTCGAGCCGAAGACGGCACATAGGGCAGAACCACAATCTCAAAAATAGAAACCTTGCGTGCCAAAATGGCACATATTGCAGAGATCACTGCTTCTAAAATCTATGGTCTGTTTCCATAACAATGCTTTTTACAATGACAGCTTGTCAAGCCATCGATCAACCTCCTTAGTCGCCTCATACAACATGCCTGCTCTACTTATTGCTGATATATATATATATGACCTAAACACTACAACTAACAGAGGTGTAGTCAGGTATTATATATTTTTAGTATTTGAGTATCATAGTAGCATAGTATGTAGATAAAGCAAAACTTTTACAGTGAGTAAATAAGTAGTGACTCATCATCATCATCGAGTGCTGTCTCCGCAACGAAGGTTGGTTACCATGGATCGCCATTCCACTCTGTTTTTTCGTTTTGATGGTGCAGGTTGTCATTGATTGACTTGTCCATCTTTTGATGTTACTCGTTTATGTTAGTCTTGGTCTGCCTCTTTTACCTTGTTTTTTCCTTTCCAATATTGCTTTTAGTAAGCTGTTGTGTCTTTTAACATGTCCCAAAAATTTCATTTGTCTTGTCTTAATTGTATTTAGTAGTTTTTCTTTTTTTTCAGTTGTTTTAAAAACTTCATCGTTTGTTTTCTTTTCTTCCATCCATTCTACCTATTTTTCTATAAATCGACATTTCAAAGGCTTCAATTTTCTGTTGTTTTCTTGTCTAATGTCCATGTTTCTGCACCATACAGGAATATTGAGAAGATGTGACATTTTTCAATTCTTAGTTTCAGCCCTGGTGTTATTTGTTTTGATGTTAGTATATTTTTCATGGCATTAAAATTACTTTTTGCCATACCTATTTTACTATTTCTTTTGTTTATTTCAGTTGTACATTTTCTAATGTTTTCAATAGATACTAAGATAGTTACTATACCATTTAAACATGTAAAAATTACCGTACGTCTTTTTTTTTAAGGTGGAGCAAAGAAGAAGCAGAATATACTAATGTAAATCATTGCTTCAAAAGAAAAAGTGTACTAGTGTAGAGAGATATAAATAGATAGAAATAGCGAGCTACTCCAGAAGTTCATCAAACAAAAGGGTCTAGTAAAAAGCCTAACCTCATTTTCTGGATGTTCTTTGTTGTTATTTTTGTGAATGGGACGAATACAACGAGGTAACAACATTACTACAACATAACTTAACATTTGACTTGATTTTAGTGTGCATCTGTTACGTGCGACAAGTATTAAAGAAGACTGTATCAGGTTGAAATTAATGAGAGAAACTACACGACAAGACGGGTCTGGTGTTTGACTTCTGCTGGCTCCAACACCGTGAACCAGACCCCCAACACTCAACGGAACAAAACTGCCACACTCTAAATCACGGGGGGAAAAGATTTAACTATTCAAATGTTTCAACATCACACAAATATCAACCACGTTTATAATACTCACTTTACTCGTACGATCGGTGTTAAATATTCTTGAGTCATTTCTGGTAAAATTGAGTTCCCTGTCCCGTTGAGAAATCAATCCACTACTTATTCCGTTCTCCATGCCTTCCGACATTTTGATTGTTGTTGATCACGTGACTGGTATTGTGTGGCTGAACTCACCAGCGGGCGGGCAGGGAGGAGCTGGCCCAACCTATTCAAGTCAACCCTTCCAGCTCTAAACGTAAACGAATGTCTCTCAGTTGCTTTAATATTTCTTACAACTCATTCTTATTATAAATTAACACGCTTTATCTCTGTAAACATCACCATCATGCAGTATATAAATAAACAGAACAAATGTGAAACAAGAGCAACGTTTGAAATACTTGGGCACAATAATAACATCAGAATATGGGCACCACACAAATAAAAAAGCAGAATAGCTCAGGCCAAAATAGCATTTCAGACAATGAAAATATCTTATACAACAAATCTATGTCAATAGAAATGAGAAAGAGAGTTCATCGATGCTATCTAGAACCAATTCTGACCTATGGAAGCAAATGATGGACAGTGGACAAACATATTAAAAAACGAATAGAGTCCACAGAGATGGGATGTCTCAAAAGAATGTTGAAAGTTCCTGGACAGATAGAAAGACAATGAGGAAATTTTCAAAGAGGTCAACACAAAAAGGGAGCTCTTAAAAAACATCAGAAAGAAACAATCAACATTTTTTGGTCACATCATGTGAAGAGGAAAGTTGGAATACTTGGTTACAACTGGCAAAATAAAAGGAAAGAGAGATCGCGGACGACAAAGAGAGAAAATACTGGATAGTTTGGTGTTATGACATTTAAAAGTCAACAACAGAACTGATACGATGCACTGTAGATAGAAGATTGTGGAGGGACATGATCGCCTACGCCATCCGGTATGGCACATGATGATGATCTCTGTAAGTCTTGAACTCACCAGGAGGCATAGAGGGGACAGGCCCGACCCCCTCAGATTTGTTATGTCAATATTCTAAGATTACAAAAAGGTTTAATTATTAACGTTGATGAGTAATCATGATAGTGAATAACATTATAAGTTAATCATTTCAATATAAATTTATTTATTTTTTTTATCATACTAAAATTTGTGCAGTTCATTTTTCTTAAGGGCCTACTAGTATTTTCACGGTTCATTTTTAATATTTTGGGACTACTATAATTTTCTCAGCCGTAATTTAATATAGGCTAACTCTGTAATGTGTGCATGTACAATCTCCGAATAGCTGAGTTAAATAACCATTTCGATGAAGCGTCTTCACTTAATCCCCATTTAACTGTGCCTGCTGTGTTGAATCTATCTTTAGACCAATCCGCCGTTTTTAGCTGATGAATTATGAGAGTCCTGTGTTAGGCCTATGTGTTTCGTTAATCGACCATCCAGCTCACACATGCATTCTCAAGCCAATGATATCAATAGGCATACATTACATTGTAATTAACGTGAAAGAGATCAAATTAGTTTATTTTATTTACCTTTGTTAACAATCACAACTCAATCTTATTATACATTCACGGAAATATTTATGTTCGTTTTATGATTGATGCATCTAAAAAAAAACACTTGTGGTATTCAGGGAAGGAAAGAGGTTCATATCATCATCAAGTACCGCGCCTGTGACGTAGGTGATCATGTCTCTCCACAACTTTCGATTTCAACAGTTATTAATCATTTCTGTTGTTGACCTTCTGTCAAGTCATTCTCTTAAGTTGTCTTGTATATTTTCTCTTTGCTTCCCTCTATCTTTTCGTCCCTCAATTTTTCCAGTTCCTACAATATATTCCAGTTATTCTCTTCGCATTACATAGCCAAAAATGATTTTTGTATCTTCCTAATATTGGAAATTAGCTCTCTTTTTGCTTTGGCCTCTTACAGAACGTTTTCATTACTCTTCTTAGCTGTCCATGGTGCTCTCAACATTCTTCTGTAAAACCATGCAGGAGATACTCCTCGGAGTATTGACCAGATCATTCCATTTTTGGAGACACTCTACGGAGTATTGACCAGATCATTCCATTTTCGGAGACACTCTACGGAGTATTGACCAGATCATTCCATTTTTGGAGACACTCTACGGAGTATTGACCAGATCATTCCATTTTTGGAGACACTCTACGGAGTATTGACCAGATCATTCCATTTTCCCATCGTCGTTGAAAGGCAACAGAAGCAGAAGAAGGTTGGCTTTTTTTTTAACTGTGTGGATAATGTGGTCAGTATTACGACAGGTCGCCCTACTTTTTCATTTTTAAAAAAAATCTCTTTTGCCTATTTTTCAGAACAGGATAATCATCAAAAAAAAAAAAAAAGATAGAAAGATCTGAGAATTGAACTTGGGCCCTTCTTGTCAGAATCAAGCTGGCAACCATTGCGACTTCAGATATGATGTTTTCGAGTTTACCTTCAGGAGTAATCCTTTTCTTCTTTGTTGATATCATCATTTAATGACTCACTACTGTCACTTCCCCCATCCCCTTCATAACTGTATAGCTGTATAAAGCAGTATACCACTGGCACATGCTTGGATTGAGCGAGAGTGTGGCCATATTAAGCGAGCCTGTAAAATAAATTTGAAATTGTACCTAGCATCTCAATTATTAACTCTTTCAGTACGGAAGGTTTTTATCAATTTAGCGCTTAAGATTTCAGAGTTA
Source organism: Megaustenia siamemsis (assembly GCA_032433765.1). Classification (NCBI taxonomy): domain Eukaryota; kingdom Metazoa; phylum Mollusca; class Gastropoda; order Stylommatophora; family Ariophantidae; genus Megaustenia; species Megaustenia siamemsis. The sequence goes on from JAVIAB010000091.1 coordinate 57,863,147, forward strand.
TATTTTTTCATGTTTTTAAATATTAATCTACATGTTTATATTTATCTACATATAACATATAACATATTATATATGAATTTTTAGATAATTAAACAAGGACTCAGATTTCACCAATACTTAGATGATAAAAGACATGTTAAATGAATATGGTTTGATGATAGTTTACACTAATCAAATTAAGAGTGACGCACTGTGCGGCTAAACGTACATGACTGAAATCGGCATGGCGCAAGGTGCGCCGAAACGTACGGAAAGAGTTAAAGAGACCAGACAACATTTCACAAAGGCTTTGTATATGTTTTTTGTTTTGTACCTGATTAAGGTTTTTGTCGAAACGTCGGTGTTTATCACTTCTCTCTAATAATTTAGCTGACAGATCCAATTTCCAATTTGTTCCTTACGCGCTCTCTGCAACTGTACTCGCGGCCCCGTAACGTATTTAATCTTTTATATATTTAATATTTGTGCTTATCACCAGAATTAAGCCTGCACGACTATAAGCAATCAGAGAGGACCTTCAATGCACGCTTATGACCCCTGCTAGTCCAAATGTACAGAAAATATTGATCGGTGAAGAACTACGCAAGACTGAGCGATTATCCGATTATCCGCAACTTTCACCAATGACTGACTTTCAGTTAATCAGCGACACCTTTAGTATCAGTATAATTTCAAGGGGAAACAGTGCGAGGTGCACTCGTGTTTTGGATTTTAAAAAAAACCCCGCTGTCGATCCAGCCGCTGGCAGAAATGGGTACCAGGGTAGTACTCTGGGAAGGTAAACAACTCCGCATCGCGTCGTGATCGATGCTTGAAGCGACACTATCCAGAAGTCTTCGAACACGTCTGGATAGGCGGCCGAGCACATATGGGTGGAAACTCGCGTGTTAAAACCCCGATTCAAGTCTCGTACATTCTTCTTCTTCTTTCCTTCCTCATCTGCCTTTCAGCGTCGAGGGAGATATAATTTACGGTCTTTTGCTCTTCTGTTCGCCTCTGCTGCTGTTATGTTTCCTAGTGCTTCTAATATTCCGTCGACCCATCTTTTTCGTGGTCGGCCCTTGGGTCTGGTGTTCTCACAACGTTTGTTGAAGGCTCGTTGTGTTGTGTTTTGTTCTTTCTGCCTTGTCACTTGGCCATACCATTTTATCTGTTGTTTCCTTATATATTCTATGGCGGGGGCTATTCCTAGCTTTTTTCTCAGTTCTTCATTTCTGATCTTATCTCTCAGACTGTTTCCTGTCATTCGTCTAACACATTTCATCTCTGTAGAGGTTATTTGTCTTATTGTTCTTGCATCTAGGGTCCAGGTCTAGCATTGGTAGCACAACGTTGGGATGAAGATTGTATTGTATAGTGCTCGTTTTGCCTCCAGAGTTATTTCCTTGTTGGACAATAGTGGTGATAACTGTCCGATGATTTGACAAGCTTTGTTGCATCTTGATTCTATCTCTGCTGTTTGAGAATTATCGTTTGTCATTAGACTTCCTAGGTATTTGAATTCCTCTACTTGTTTTAGTTGTCTGCCTTCTATAGTTATGTTGATGTTCTGTTTATTTTTGGCGACATTCATGACTTCTGTTTTGATGATGTTGATTTTCATGTTGTATTTTGTGCCTGAGCTGTTGAGTTTGTTTAAGTGTTTTTGTAGGTCTTCTATTGTTTCATGTATTAGTGCCTGATCGTCTGCAAATAAAACTCGTTGATCTCCTCTGTCTCTGATGGGTTGGCTAGCTTGCATATATGGTCCATGTATGTAATAAACAGTAGGGGGGATAGTACGCACTCCTGTCTTACGCCTGATCTAACTTCGAAATGGTCTGTGTAGCCTGCTGCTGTTCTGACCCTGCAGCTGCTGTTGACGTAGAGGCTTTTAATAAGGTTGGTTAGATGTTGGCTTACTCCGTACGTTGTTTGTTAGTATCTCCCACAGTTGTTCTCTGTTTACACTGTCGAATGCTTTTTCCTGGTCCATGAAGGCTATGTATAAGTTTTGATTGTGTTCTGTCGTTTTTTCTGCAAGCTGTTTTAGTGTGAAAAGTGTGTCGGTACATCCTCTGTTTTTTCGGAACCCCATTTGAGAATCGCTTAAATAGTTCTATTATTGGTCTCAGCCTTTTTTCCAAGATTTTGGCGTATAGCTTTCCTACATGGCTGAGAAGAGATATACCTCTATATTGATTGTAGTATCTTTTGCTACCTTTCTTTTTCCATATTGGTATGATGATTGCCTGTTGCCAGTCTTCTGGGACTTGTTCTTTGTGCCATGCTGCATTAAATATTCTGTGCAGCCATTGCATTCCTGTTTTTCCTGCTGCTGCTATTATTTCTATTGGTATGTTATCTATCCCCGGTGCTTTATTTCTTGGTGCATATTTGATTACTTCTTCGATTTCCTCTTTCATGATGTTGGGTTCAGTATTTGTGCGTTTTGTCGTGGTTTTTGTTGTCTTATTGATAGTTGGTATGTTTAACAGGTCTTCAAAATATTCTTTCCATCTCTGTTGCATACATTGGTTATTTGATATTGGCTGTCCGTCTTTGTCATTTATCAGCTCAGTAGGATCATGGTTTTCCTTTCTCGCTCTTGTGGCTTTTACTGCTTTGTAGAAATCTCTTGTGGCTGTCTTGTAGTCCCTGCTCATGTTTTGTCTGAATTCTGTCCAATTCCTTTGCTTAGCTTCTTTGATCAACATTTTAACTCTTTTTCGAACTAAGGCATATTTTTCTTATTTTTCTTGTTCTTGTTCTCCCTCCAATTTTTAAACAGTTTCTTCTTTTCAGTTGCTTCGTTCCACAAACTGTTTTAGAGATGTTGGTTACTGTTTCCTTAAACTGTTTCCACTCTTCTTCAATTGTGCATACTTCGTTAGGGAGTTTCTTGAATTCCTGTTAGTTTTTCTTCTAGAGTTTTCCTTGTTTCTTGATCTTTTAATTGTTTTATTTTTATTGTCTGTTCTTTTCGCTTCTTTTGTTTGTTTTCGTATATTCTCTTTATTTTTGGCTATCTTATGTGATCATAACCATCTTGTGATCCGTGTCATCTGTAATATTTGGGATTGCTCTGCTGTCGGTTACTCTTTTCTTGTTCTGTTTTCTTGTTAGTATAAAATCTATCTGGCTTCTGCAAGCTGTGTCATTCCATTTGTACCAGGTGTATACTTGCAACTCTCTGTGTTTGAAGAATGTGTTGGTGATAAATAAATCATTTTGATTACATATTTTCAGCAGTCTGCTTCCATTTTCGTTTATTTCAGCTGTTTTATCGCCAAAGGGTCCTAAGGTATCATTGTTCTCACTGTTGCGTTTCCCAAGCCTTCCATTAAAATCTCCCATCACTAACATGTCGTCGCTTTCGTCAATCTTGTTAATGATTTCACTCAGTGTGTCGTAGAATTCTTCGCTGTCTCTTTCATTGTTGTTGCATGGTGCATAGATTTGAATGTAATGTGTTTTTCGATCGTCTTCTAGCAGTTTAATTGTGATAATTCTTTCTGAATGGTATTTTATTACTAGAATATTCTTGTCGTGTTCTGGGTCGATGATAAAACCTCTTCCATTTGTTGCTCTTTCTGTGTTGTCGACTCCTGAGAATATTTTCGTGTAGTTCATGTGTGTTTTCTTTATCTGTTGTCATTTTACTCTGGTGTCCGCTAATCCTAGTATTTTAATTTTTCTTTTTGTCATTTCTTCTATAAGTTCGACTTCTTTATTTTTTATCCCGCATATATTTATCGTTGCTACTTTAATCTCCATCTTCTGTGTATTTCTCTGAGCATAAAACATTTATCCCTTACCGACCTGCTGAGGCAGTCGTAAGTTAAGGGCTTAACTTAAGAAAAACACACGTTGGGGTTTAGCCCGACTGATGTTTCCCCAACGTGGTTGATCGCTAAGGTCTCACATGCGATCTTTTACAATCTAAATATAAAACTTTAGCTGGTTACATTAAAAAATATTATATATATATATATATATATATATATATATATATATATATATATATATACATGTATATGTATATCATTGAACCGTTCATTTTACCAACCAAGTTATGGCGTGTCCTTTAACAGTTCACATCGAAACCACTTTTTGGTTATTTGCTAGACGTTGATCTGCTGTACGAACCATACGACAGACCTAGCTCGGTTGTGATCTGCATAGCACGGTGTGGTAACCTAACACGTCTATATTTGACACAATATCCTGTTATATTATCTTTGTACTAAACAAATTTACAGGCAGTGAATGAAAAAAACGGACGCTAAATACGGACATATAAAAGCATGTTGTAATTGTAATTCTTCAACGCCCACTCACCGAATATAATATGTCGGCTATTCTTGAAGAAAGTGTGCGGCGTAATTTTGTCATTTCTAAAAGTGCGCTTGATTATTTTCATATTTATCACTTCATTATCTATCGTACTTTATCAGCGTAAGCGAAAGTTCAAAGCAGTCCTTACGTGCTAAAGTATAACTCGACGTCACAGTTACAAAATGAAGTGAGATCATAAATTACTACCCCCAATTCTGGAATTACACGTTGTTAAACTCCCCTTTAACGTCGTTTACATTGCCTGGGCCACTTGTGCGCTGAATGTAGGACGGACGGATTCCCAAATACATATTTCGGGAAACAGCCTTTAGCAATGTAGTGGCAATGTCTCCTACGCCACAAAGACGCACGTAAACGTAACACAGACGAGCTTGCCTTAAACATATCTGATTGAAAAAAGCTTGCTAAAGACGTACAGTTAAAGCTGGATACAAGTAAAGGTAGTCAAATAGCGACTGGCGTTTAGTAATGAAGTGTTAGTGACGTAAGTGTACTCAATCACAGCTTCATGAGATAGGTGACCAGGTCCCCTTCATCGATGCCTTTATTTACTAGAGAATATCTCTGGTACCCTTTTAAAGGGGTTTAATAAACGTAGGAGCCTTTTAGAGCGAAAAAAATAGTTTGCCTCAACTGGTATTTAAACTGTGAACCTTCAGGTCGGCAGTGGATACAATACACTCTAGCCGCAGCAACTTTGGGATCTCATAAAGCTGGTGCCAGTAATAACATCAGATGGAAGATGCATTGCAGAAATTATAAGCAGAGTAGGACAAGTACAAACAGAATTCCACGGAATAAAAAACATGATGTTTAACAAATCATTGTCAATTAATGTTAGAAAACGCACCCTGAAGTGCTACATCGAACCTGTTCGTTTACATGCAAAGAAAGAAAAGAAACACAAAAGGGTATTGAGCAACGCGGCTCTAAAGAATGACGGAAAAGATTTCTCAACCAATTTCTATATTTTTCCCTCTATTTTTCCTTGTTATTACATTATATTCTGTTTATTTCCTTCATATTACGTGACTTAAAAAATATAGACTTTATTTTTGTGTATGTTACTATGCGTTGTTCTCTTTTGTCCTGTCCTCCTTTGCAATAGCTTCGTTTCTCTTATTAGCTGTTCTCAATATTGTTCTGTGAAACCACATTTAGTTAGCCTCCAATGCATGTTGTCCGGTTGTCTAGGATTTACTTCTATAGTTCAAACCCCTCTTTCAATTCCTAATTTGTCTTTTAGCTTCAAGGGGAGATTAGTATGCGGTCCCTTGCTCTTCTGGTGACCTCTCCTCCAGTTGTTTCCTAGTGTCTCTAATATTCCATCAAATGATATTTTTTATGGTTGGCCGCTGAGTCTAGTTTTCTTGTAAAGTTTAATGAGGGCTCGTTGTGTTGTATTTTGATCTTTCTGTCTTATCACAAAGGCATACTATTTTAACTGTTGTTTCTTCATGTACTCAATGGTGGGAGTTATTACTAGCTTTTTTCTTAGTTCTTCACTTGTGATCTTATCTCTCACGCTATTTTCTGCCATGCGTCTAAAACATTTTAACCTCGTCTGTCACTTTTTTTAAATTGTTCTTGACTCTAGCGTCCAGGTCTGGCATTGGTAGCACAACTTTGGCATGAAGATTGTGTTGTAGAGTGCCCGTTTTGCCTCATGTATTATTTTCTTGTTGGACAGTCAAGTTTGGAATCGTGTGCAGTCGCGTAGGACGAGTATACAACGACCATGACAAAGAAATGTTCCCATACATTTTGGGAATGCTGTGACAAGCGCTGGAGTGGATATGGGGAATTCCTGACTGCAATGAAACTGGTTCCAAAGATAGAACAGTCAAGTCCGAATGATGCTCCTTCTGTAGGTTTACTTAAGAATGATAAATCTAGATAACTTTGCGTGATGGTAACATCTAATCTTGAGAGTATTACACAACATGCCCTTTTTTGGAATCGTCAGGAGAAAAGACAAAGAGGAAGACCACAAAATTCTTGGAGAAGACAGATAGAAGCAAAGATGAAGATGATGGGGAAGACATGCAATGATCTTAAAAGAATGGCAAGAAACAGAACGACTTGGGGGAAAGTGTTTGTTGAAGAACTATGCTCCACAGGGAGCTGAAAGATAGAAGCAGAAGATCTAATACAAGTGATATACATATATGCCGTGCTGCAGTAGAACTGACAATAAATAAACAGCTGTTCGTGTCACATATTTACCATATAAAAGACACTAAATCTGACAAATCCGATATTATGGTAAATGTGAAGGTAAAGGTAATGTACGAGACTTGAATCAGCGTCTTATTACGCGGGTTTTGATCCATCTATGTCGGCCGCCTATCACGTACTGTTCGGAATCTTCTGGATAGTGTCGCTTCAAGCATCGGAACTCAAGATGCGAGGCGGTATCTCTCACCTTCTCAGAGTAATACCCTGGTACCCATTTCTGCCAGCTGCTAGGTAGACCAGAGGGGTGCTTTTTTCCAACCTCGAGTACAGCCCACACTGCTTCCAGCGGGAACTCGAACACGGGTTGTCCGAGGTAATACCTTTTATTTGTCTTTTGTTAAATGAATAATGGTAAATATATTCCACACAATTGGGTTGTGTGCTCGAAAAAGGGGGGGGGGAATATATATATATATATGTGTGTGTGTGTGTATATATATATATATTATATATATATATATATATATATATAGAGAGAGAGAGAGAGAGAGAGAGAGCGAGAGGTTTGTTGTCCCTGGCGCAAAAATTAAACCAAAAAAAAGACAGAAAATAGCAATAATAAATTAGAAGTAGCAGGATGGAGGAGGCAATATTTCTCTTGACCTCGACGCTGACAACCAACGCTGCGCCACCTAGTGGCCTGTGTTTTCCATTATTGCTACATTTCAACTGGCTACTACTGGTTTATGTGACCTGTGTTTTCCATTATTGCTACATTTCAACTGGCTACTACTGGTTTATGTGACCTGTGTTTTCCATTTTTCCATTATGTTAAAACAACATCAACAAAACAGAAGTCATGAATGTCGTAAAAGAGAAACAGAACATCAACATAACTATAGAAGGCAGGAAACAAGTAGAGGAATTCAAATACCTAGGAAGTCTAATGACAACAGACAATTCACAAACAGCAGAGATAAAATCAAGATGCAACAAGGCTTGTCAAATCATTGGACAGTTATCGCCACTATTGTCCAACAAGGAAATAACTCTATAGGCAAAACAGGCACTCTACAATCATCATCATCATCATGTACCATATCGGTTGGCTACAGTGCATCGTATCAATTCTGTTGTTGACTGTTTTCCATGCGATGACACAAAGCTATCCAGTATTTTCTCTCTTTGTCGTCGGCAATGTCTCTTTCCTTTTATTTTGCCAATTGTAACCAAGTATTCCAACTTTTCTCTTCTCATGATTTGCCTGAAAAATTTGGATTGTTTCTTTCTGATGTTTTTAGGAGCTCCATTTTTATGATGGCCACTCTACAATACAATCTTCATTACAACGTTGTGCCACTAATGCTAGTCCTGGACCCTACATGAAAGAACAATAAGAGAAAAAAATTACCTCTACTGAGATGAAATGTATTAGACGGATGACAGTAAACAGATTAGAAATTAAGAGCTGAGAAAAAAATCTAGGAATAACCCCCGCCATAGACTATATAAAGAAACAGCAGATGAAACGGTTTGGCTACGTGACAAGCCAGAGTGATCACATAACACGAGCCCTCAATAAATGTAGCGAAAACACCAGACCCATGGACCGACCACGAAAAAGATGGATTGACGGAATATTAGAAGCTCTAGGTAACATAATAGCAGCAGAGGCGAACAAAAGAGCAAACGACTGCAAATGATATTTCCCCTCGACGCTGAAAAGCAAAAGAGGAAGGAAAGAAGAAGAAAAAGAAGACCGCTGGTTTAAACATTTAAACAGGATATTATTGATTTACACTTTTTCATCACTTGTATTGTTATTCAATTATCACTGACTGCTATTACTTTATCCCTTATGTATTATTTTCCCACCAATAACGCTGTCATCGGCATACCCCCTACCTCAAGACTTCACCAGCTATAGTTCGTTCCAAAACTCATGACCCTAATCAAAATGATATAACTCAATTTACCGTTTGCTTTTAATTGTTGAAATTTTGTATATAAACTGTTTATTGACATGTCGTTATATTTTAAAAAAATGTAATTGGATGTAAGTAGATGGTTTTAATTTGGTCGTATTTGCGATATATGAAAACAAAAACAAATATTGGTACTAGTCAAATAGAATGTTTGCAGTTCCTACTGGTCAACACTACGCCACAAATTAAAAAAAACAAATATTGGTACTAGTCAAATAGAATGTTTGCAGTTCCTACTGGTCAACACTACGCCACAAATTAAAAAAAAACAAATATTGGTACTAGTCAAATAGAATGTTTGCAGTTCCTACTGGTCAACACTACGCCACAAATTAAAAAAAACAAATATGGTACTAGTCAAATAGAATGTTTGCAGTTCCTACTGGTCAACACTACGCCACAAATTTAAAAAAAACAAATATTGGTACTAGTCAAATAGAATGTTTGCAGTTCCTACTGGTCAACACTACGCCACAAATTAAAAAAAACAAATATTGGTACTAGTCAAATAGAATGTTTGCAGTTCCTACTGGTCAACACTACGCCACAAATTAAAAAAAACAAATATTGGTACTAGTCAAATAGAATGTTTGCAGTTCCTACTGGTCAACACTACGCCACAAATTAAAAAAAAACAAATATTGGTACTAGTCAAATAGAATGTTTGCAGTTCCTACTGGTCAACACTACGCCACAAATATAAAAAAACAAATATTGGTACTAGTCAAATAGAATGTTTGCAGTTCCTACTGGTCAACACTACGCCACAAATTAAAAAAAAACAAATATTGGTACTAGTCAAATAGAATGTTTGCAGTTCCTACTGGTCAACACAACGCCACAAATATAAAAAAAACAAATATTGGTACTAGTCAAATAGAATGTTTGCAGTTCCTACTGGTCAACACTACGCCACAAATTAAAAAAAAACAAATATTGGTTCTCCTTTCAAATGAATCAGAACCGGCAAGAAGTTTTCAATATAAGTGCGGCGTTAGTTACTCTTTTATCCGTGTGAAAAATCCGTCCAAATTATTATTTTTTATTACGTGTGCAACGTTCACCAGTAGAAACTGTAAACAATCTATTTGCTTGTGTCATTATGTGTATTTGGTTTTATATATCGCAAGTAAGACCAATTTAAAACTATCTATTTGTTTCCAATGGTTTTATATATATATATATATATATATATATATATATATGTATTGAGCAATTATGGATTTTAATTCGTTTGCAGTGATACCGAGGCCTTCCATAACTAATAACTAATAATAATAATATATATAGTTCTTAAATGTTATGTAGAGCCAGTCTTAACATATGGATGTGAATCGTGGACAATAGACAAGAAAATAACTGAGTCTGTAGAAATGTGGTTTTACAGAAGGATGTTGAGAATACCATGGACAACTAAGAAGAATAATGAAAACGTTCTGAAAGAGGTCAAAGCAAAAAGAGCTAATTTCCAATGTTAGGTAGAAACAATCATCATTTTTTTGGTCGTGTAATGAGAAGAGAACAACTGGAATATATTGTAACAACTGGGAAAAATGAGGGACGAAGAGATAAAGGGAGCAAATAGAAAAAAATAACAGACAGTTTAAGAGAATGGCTTGGCAGAAGGTCAACAACAGAAATGATAAATAACTGTCGAGATCGAAAGTTGTGGAGTGACATGATCACCTACGCCAGCAGGCCCAGTACTTGATGATTATATATATAAGGTGATGGCAATAAACTGTTTACTTACACAATCTCAACAATCAAACGGTTATTGAGTTACAGCATTTTGAAAAGGGGCGTGAGTTTTGGAACGGACTATATAAAATAGTGTACAGCAAGACAGCCTCGTTTTAAGTCTCAAGTGTTGCCACTTATTTTTTGTGAAGAACAAAGAAAGTGTTGCATGTTTTAAACAATGTCACAAATCTGTATATGGCCCTATGTAACCTTTTTCTCTGTATATCTCCTTTTTTCTCTCTCATTTATATGCACACTTTTGATTTCTTTCTCATCTTCCATTATCCTTTTTCGCTTCCAATATTTATCTTTTACACTTTAGTTTTCTACCTTTGTTTTCCTATCAACTCTCTTCCTCGTTTTTAGTCTGTCTCTTTCAGATAATCATTTCCCTAGATTAAGTTTCATTAAACCTCCCCTCACCTCTCTATCTTTTTCATCTAATTTTTTATCTTATTACCCCGCCATTTCTTGTGTTTTCAACTTCAAACCGTTTTTTTTCTCCGTTCAACTTCTATCTCATTCTGCCTCCATCTTTCGATCTTTTTTCTCCTAATTTCTCTTAGTTATCCAATTTCTCTCTCTCTCTCTCTCTCTCTCTCTCTCTCTCTCTCTCTCTCTCTCTATCTATCTATCTATATATCTATCTATTTATATATTTCCCTCACATTTGTTCTCAATTCTCTCTTACTTATCTTTCTTTTTTTCTATTCCATTCTCTGTCTCAACTTCCCCTCCCCAATTCCGTCTTCTTCTTTCACATTCCACGTCTCTCTCTTCCTCCCTCTCTCTCTCTTTTATTCTCCTCCTGTACCGTTCCTTCTCTTTCGATCTTAGCTCATTTTCAAGTAGCCTCTTATTGTTCCTACCTCTTCTCCCTCCCCTGGTCACACACACACACACACACACACTATCTCTTCCTGTCCTCTTCTCCGGTCTCTTTTTCCTCATACTTATCTCTTTCCTTTCTTTCTCTATTTCCCGACCGCTCCTCCTCCTACCCCTCCTCGCCAACACAATATTACTCCCATATAAGGTATCTGTCCACACAGTGTTTCGTCAAACTACGCGAACTATGTAAACAAACATAGTCTAGCGGTCTTCATCGTGTAATGAATCTTAATCTCATATTTTCAGCCCCATTTTCTAGGCTCAAATTTCCATCTTCTTCTATTTGTAAACCTCGTTTTACGGGACATACCACTATCACTCATTCTTTAAAGCCGCCTTAATGTAAACACACTCGTCTACCCTTACCACCCCTGATGTATTCTTAACTTAGCTCGAACTACCCTACATTCCTTTTCCCCTCGTGTTATCATCCCTTGTGTATGCATATCATGACGTTTCTGTTCATATTAGGGCCTATTTGTCTTCGTGCGTCGTGTTACTAGTTTACGATAAGCCGCGGTATCTGCTCAATTCAGCCCGATACATCCGACTTCGGTATGGATAGATTTCTAACTTTCTGGACTTGGTTGATTCCTTTTCTTCTAAGCGTTTACCCATTAAATTGGCGTCGATGCGTTGTGCTGTGGTTTACACCAAAGCTGTCATTTCTGTGCCTTTCGGTGCTACTCATCCGTCTTCTAGTTTTTAATAGATTTGTCAATTATAGCCTGGGTATCTGCCATCTTTGACCTACCATTTTCGACTTTTAAATTACAACGGTTTTTTAACGTGTGCAAAGTGCACACATAACTTCCTTCTCTTCACCGCTATATTAGAGGACTAGACATCGGATCCCGATACCCAGAGACTAAGGGAGTGTGATGGATTGAGGAGACCATGGATTACAAGAGAAAAGTGTCCACGCCCTCCCTTGACGGGATTCGATCCGGTACCTTCCTGTACAGAGGCTAACGTCTTATCTCTAAATAGCCTAGTTACCCACCCTTAATCCAACCCTCCATCCAACCCTCCATCCAACCCTCCATCCAACCCTCCATCCCACCCTCCATCCAACCCTCCACCCAACGATCAACATTCGTCATCAAAATGGTTAAAAACAGTCTGTTACCAAACTTCTATAATAAATACTTGATATGATGCTGCGATGACTCAGTGGTTAGTGAACTGGACTACAAAAGACAAGAGGTAGGCTTCGGTCCCAACCGACTGCTTCCGGTTCACCCAGCCTTTAATGGGTACCGGATTTTTTTATGGGAAAGTAAAGCGGCACGGGCGTAATACCGACCACATTACCCCAAAAATCATGTGCCGAAGGTCTGTAAAATGTATGGTCACTAACACCATATTCCCTATACGCCACTTGGCGTGACGGGGATTCTTTCTTTATTTTTTTTATATTTGTTATGATGCCGCGGTAGCTGAGTAGGTAGTCCCTGATTCACTTCCTAGACGTTGTGAGTGTTTTTGTTTCATAGGACAGAGTGAAGGGAAGAACCGGCTGGAGACTGAAATTCCTTCCACTGAGTTGTGATGATTGCAGCGTTCTATAAAGATACATGACTAAGTGATGATTGCAGTGTTCTGTAAAGATACATGACTAAGTGATGATTGCAGTGTTCTGTAAAGATACGTGACTAAGTGATGATTGCAGTGTTCTGTAAAGATACGTGACTAAGTGATGATTGCAGTGTTCTATAAAGATACATGACTAAGTGATGATTGCAGTGTTCTATAAAGATACGTGACTAAGTAATGATTGCAGCGTTCTATAAAGATACGTGACTAAGTGATGATTACAGCGTTCTATAAAGATACGTGATTAAGTAATGATTGCAGCGTTCTATAAAGATACGTGACTAAGTAATGATTGCAGTGTTCTGTAAAGATACATGACTAAGTGATGATTGCAGTGTTCTGTAAAGATACGTGACTAAGTGATGATTGCAGTGTTCTGTAAAGATACGTGACTAATTGATGATTACAGCGTTCTATAAAGATAAGTGACTAAGTGATGATTACAGCGTTCTATAAAGATACGTGACTAAGGGATGATTGCAGCGTTCTATAAAGATACGTGACTAAGTGATGATGTTTTAATATTGTTCGCTTTACTTTATACATTTTAGGATGTCTTTATAAAGTGGTCAAAGTGTTGTTTTCCGTTTTAATTCAAATTATAGTTTTTTTTCCCCCCCCCCCCCTAAAAAAAAAAAAAAAAAAAAAAAGAAGAAAGGAAATCAATAGCGTTAGTGGTTTCCTTTATTCTTACTCCAAATTTACAATTTTAGGTTCCATGATTATTCTTTTGTGCCAGCTGTCTCGCTAATCTGATCCATACTTTATCACTTTTTTGTTTTTAGCCACTGTATGTGTTTTTATGTGTTTTCTCCCCTTTTACTGCTCATTTTACCCTTTCATCCATCGCCTCTGGGTCACTTTACTTCTTTATCTTCGTTATTTCCTGGAGTGGGGAGAGATATAATGTTCTACATGAGTTCTATGCACAATCTGAAACTTAATGGCAAAGAACGTCAGACATGAAAAGTAAGGAATTTCCGCCTTGTGTTATGGTTAGGTGAAGGTCCCAGTATCAATGCAAACTAATTCAAATCAACAATTGCTCAAGCGCCCGTGCCAGTGGAATCATCCGAATTAAAACTCATATCATTGAAGGATTCAAACAAAGAAACGCAGCGTCAGTTCCCATCATAGCAGCTCCAGCACACGCCAAAAGACATAAGGCCACGCGGCATCAAAAGTGAACTCAGTTGAATTGTCCTTCGTCATATGATGTCATCATACAAGCAATCGGAATATCGAAACACAATCCGGATGAAAAACACAGCTCACGATGTGCACAGAGCACTAAACTCAGTAGCTCCGGCAGCAAGCCGGACTTGGAATATGAGGAAACTGCAACAAGGAACACTTTTAAGACTGAGCCTGAATGATTACTGCCGCCTATCCGCCATATTGACCGGAAGTGTCTTGTATGCCATTACGTCATAAAAAGATGCATTTCTTAGTCTGCACATATTATCACATAGCTGTGTTATAATGCTGGTTTTGGATATCTGTATTACAGTTACTCATCAGCTATTAAATTATGTAATATGTGTTATGTACATATGTAATAACTGTTCATGCGTACGATTATGTATATTAATATTTTGTTCAGATAATCATCCCTGAACTCCGGACGAATCCATTGGTGCTTCAACTGTTCCCTCGAATAATAGAGGATCTCGCAGGGAAGACATAACACAAGTGAACGAGCTCTGTAGCACGGCCAGTGATTCATTTGTGTAGGTAGAATTTTGCTGGCAATATTGTCCGGGAGCGGCCATTGGTTTACCTGATCATTTTACCTGAGTTGGAACCCGCGACTCCTTTATGTAAAAGCTTACTTCCAGACCACCCAGCCCCCAAAAGTATGTATATATGTGTTTGTAAATGTTGTGTGTAGATAGTTGGTATCTGTCTGTGTGTGCATGCATATTATATACCTATTACCACTAAGAAACATCTTATATAGAGTATATTCATTCCAACATTGTCCTACCAGTGTCAAAAATATGGCCACTTACGACTAAGTAAAGTAAAAAAGTAAAGAGCCCCGTCACGCCAAGTGGCGTATAGGGAATATGGTGTTAGTGACCCGTCACGCCAAGTGACATATAGGGAATATGGTGTTAGTGACCATACATTTTACAGACCTTCAGCACATGATTTTTGTGGTAATGTGGTCGGTATTACGCCCGTGCCGCTTTACTTTTCCTGAAAGAATCCGGTACCCATTTAAGGCTGGGTGAACCCGGAAGCCGTCGGTTGGGATCGAACACTACCTCTTGTCCTTTGTAGTCCAGTTCACTAACCACTGAGCTATCGCGGCTCCCCACTTACGACTAAGCATAAGAGCAAACTTGTCACCGCAGAGATTAGATGTGCGAGAAAAGCGATTGGAGTAACCAGAAAAGATTTTTTTTTAATAAGAGAAAGAGTAGGCTATGAACCAATCCTAAGCTACAGACAGAAACAACAAATAAACTTTTTCTCTGTCTAGAAAGAATGACAATTTCTTAATAAAGAAAAGACGATGGTCATATGTTAGACATGTGATGAGAAGAGATAATAACCGAATAGTAAAACAAGCCCTGATGTCGGAAACAACAGGTAAGAGGAAAAGAGGAAGACCCAGAGAGACACTGAGAAGAACATTGATGAGAGAGGCAAGGGCAGCAGGAATCGGCTCCCTTAATGAGATAGAGCTGCTTGCACAGAACAGAGACAAATGGCGAGATTTGATAAAATATCTTTAAAAGAATTGAAAACTGCTAGAACAAAAATTCAGATAAGAGAAGGAGTATCTTGGTCTACGCCCTATGGGCCGGCTACGGCTCGAAAGTCAATAGATAGATAGACAGAATGCCAAACTATTCCTTACTATACAAAGCTTATGTTGAAAGATGAGAGGGGAGAAGAGCAAGAGGCGGACCCAGAGCAAGATGGACAGATAACATGAAAGAAGCATTACAACAAGATCAAATGACAGTTAGTGAAGCCGCTAAATGGCGAGCACTAGAACTTGGCATCTCCCTCGACACCGGAATGGGTACACGTGAAAGTGAAGAAAGAATAATATCTATCATTGGAAGTTGTTACTTGTGTGTTGTTGTTAGAATCAGCTTCACTGCACACCAGACGAACCCATAGGTGACTAGATATCCACCGGGATAATCTCGAGCAAATCCGAGGAGAACACTGATCCACGTGCACGAACTCTGTAACACGGCCTAGGATCCAGGGTGTCGGTAGGACCTAACAATTTTTCAAGGACAGCGGCCACATTTATGACCTTCTCTTCTCAATTGAAACTGCCAAGGATTCCTTAACGTGCGCGAGTGCACACGGTACCTCCTGTTTAATACCGTTATTCGAGACGTCTAGGAATTGAATCTCACAACCCTGGAGATTAGGAGAGGGTTACGTCACGAGGGAACCCGGATGAGATTTTCCTATTTACAAAATGTGTTTCCGGGAGTCGCGATAGCTCAGTGGTTAGTGAGCTGGACTACAAAAGACAAGAGATCGAGTTTGATCCTGGTCGACGGCTTCCTGGTTTACTTAAATGGGTACTGGATTTTTCCTGGGAAAGTAAAGTGCACGGGCGTAATACCGACTACATTATGTCAAAAAGGTGAATAACAATTATGGTAATTAACATCATATTCCCTAAACACCACTTGGCGTGACGGGGCTCTTTACTTTTTTTCTTTTTATATGTGTTTGCCTGTATTGAGTTATTGAGTTATTGAGTTGTTGAGTTATTGAGTTTTTGAGTTATTAGCGGGTCATCATCATTGCACTCCGAACATGTCCATCAGATCCCCTCCTCAGCAAGTCCCTCAGCAAGTCCCTCAGCAAGTCCCTCAGCAGTGTCCAGCGACTGACGACTCCAGTTCTGTGTTGGTTGATAAGTCTTCTTATACACCCACGAAGTTTCTCGTTTCTGGCATTGCCCATCTTGGCTCCCATCTCTTTCATCCGAAGGAGTGACGTGGACTCATGGTTGTCGAAGTCCTGTGCCCTTCCCACATCTCGGAGGGCTTTGATGACGTCCGCCCTGATCAATTGATTGACCGTCTTCAACGACAACGCAGCTAGCCAACCTGTCCGCTCTTTCATTTCCCCGTACTCCCGCATGTCCAGGGATGTAGACATATGTGACCTTACATATTTTGGACTCTACCCATTGCATGTGTACAATTTTTACGTGTATGTATAAATAAAGTGCGTACTTAGCATATTCCTGTGTCGATCTGCAGTTTGCGTGAAAAAAGGCTAAAAATAGCTTCCACGTTCGCTACCTAAATAAATAATAAACATCAAATGGCAGGAGAAAGTAACCAGCTCAGTATATAAATATATACAGTGTATACATATATATGAGGTGTCGGACATGTTTTATTTAGGACGTCGGGGACTAATCCCGATCCACATAACTGACTAAAGTTGCTGAGTTCAGCAATCAACATCTGTTGTACCTCGTTCTGCAACAGCTGTGGTAAGCTAGTGCTAAAATACAGAAACACAGCGGGCAATTTGTTGAAATAAGTAATTAAAATCTGGCATAGTTGTAACTGAACTGAACAATATGATGTACGGCTAGTTCTGTGCTATAGTGCATTATTTGCATCATTCTCATTCTGGCAGGTTGTTTTACCCATCAAAGTCCACCTGTATGTCATTAACGCGATGTTTGCCGCCTTAATTTGTGTTTTCGAGTTTATTCTCAACACCAGAATATGTGAAGTCATAAAGAGAAACAGATTGAGATATAGAGAGAACGATGGAGAGTTATAGACAGACAAATAGATAGATATATGGATGGATGGACGGACGGGCAGGCAAGTAGAGAGAGAGAGAGAGAGAGAGAGAGAGAGAATATAGAGTTAAAGAGAACATAAAATAGAGATATAGAGAAATATGGAGAGAGATAGATAGATAGAGAGAAAGAGAGAGAGAGAGAGAGAGAGAGAGAGATAATTAGAAAGAAAGGTTAAGAAAGATTGAGAGAAATTAAGAATAAGGAACACACACAGGGATATATATATATATATATATATATATATATATATATATATATATATATATATAAGGACAGAAAGATAGAAAGAGACATAAATAGAAAGAGACTTAGAAAGCTCATGATAATCACTTTAGTGATATCTCCTTTTCTGGTGATTTAATCTAGTTCTAGAATCGATATTACAAGTCAGTATTGAAGTAGGACAGTTCAATATTATTGTGGGCTCTTCACTGTTCAATATTGTAGAGAAGCACTTCACTGTTCAATATTGTAGTGGAGCTCTTCACTGTTCAATAATGTAGTGGAGCTCTTCACTGTTCAATAATGTAGTGGAGCTCTTCACTGTTCAATATTGTAGTGGAGCACTTCACTGTTCAATATTGTAGTGGAGCTCTTCACTTTTCAAATTTGTAGAGAAGCTCTTCACTGTTCAATAATGTAGTGGAGCTCTTCACTGTTCAATATTGTAGAGAAGCTCTTCACTGTTCAATAATGTAGTGGAGCTCTTCACTGTTCAATAATGTAGTGGAGCTCTTCACTGTTCAATATTGTAGTGGAGCTCTTCACTGTTCAATATTGTAGTGGAGCTCTTCACTGTTCAATATTGTAGTGGAGCTCTTCACTGTTCAATATTGTAGTGGAGCTCTTCACTGTTCAATATTGTAGTGGAGCTCTTCACTGTTCAATAATGTAGTGGAGCTCTTCACTGTTCAATATTGTAGTGGAGCTCTTCACTGTTCAATAATGTAGTGGAGCTCTTCACTGTTCAATATTGTAGTGGAGCTCTTCACTGTTCAATATTGTAGTGGAGCTCTTCACTTTTCAAATTTGTAGAGAAGCTCTTCACTGTTCAATATTGTAGAGAAGCACTTCACTGTTCAATACTGTAGTGGAGCTCTTCACTGTTCAATATTGTAGAGAAGCTCTTCACTGTTCAATATTGTAGAGAAGCTCTTCACTGTTCAATATTGTAGTGGAGCTCTTCACTGTTCAATATTGTAATGGAGCTCTTCACTGTTCAATATTGTAGTGGAGTACTTCACTGTTCAATATTGTAGTGGAGCTCTTGACTGTTCAATATTGTAGAGAAGCACTTCACTGTTCAATATTGTAGTGGAGCTCTTCACTGTTCAATAATGTAGTGGAGCTCTTCACTGTTCAATAATGTAGTGGAGCTCTTCACTGTTCAATATTGTAGTGGAGCACTTCACTGTTCAATATTGTAGTGGAGCTCTTCACTTTTCAAATTTGTAGAGAAGCTCTTCACTGTTCAATAATGTAGTGGAGCTCTTCACTGTTCAATATTGTAGAGAAGCTCTTCACTGTTCAATAATGTAGTGGAGCTCTTCACTGTTCAATAATGTAGTGGAGCTCTTCACTGTTCAATATTGTAGTGGAGCTCTTCACTGTTCAATATTGTAGTGGAGCTCTTCACTGTTCAATATTGTAGTGGAGCTCTTCACTGTTCAATATTGTAGTGGAGCTCTTCACTGTTCAATATTGTAGTGGAGCTCTTCACTGTTCAATAATGTAGTGGAGCTCTTCACTGTTCAATATTGTAGTGGAGCTCTTCACTGTTCAATAATGTAGTGGAGCTCTTCACTGTTCAATATTGTAGTGGAGCTCTTCACTGTTCAATATTGTAGTGGAGCTCTTCACTTTTCAAATTTGTAGAGAAGCTCTTCACTGTTCAATATTGTAGAGAAGCACTTCACTGTTCAATACTGTAGTGGAGCTCTTCACTGTTCAATATTGTAGAGAAGCTCTTCACTGTTCAATATTGTAGAGAAGCTCTTCACTGTTCAATATTGTAGTGGAGCTCTTCACTGTTCAATATTGTAATGGAGCTCTTCACTGTTCAATATTGTAGTGGAGTACTTCACTGTTCAATATTGTAGTGGAGCTCTTGACTGTTCAATATTGTAGAGAAGCTCTTCACTGTTCAATATTGTAGAGAAGCTCTTCATTGTTCAATATTGTAATGGAGCACTTCATTGTTCAATATTGTAGTGGAGCTCTTCACTATTCAATAATGTAGTAGAGCTCTTCACTATTCAATAATGTAGTAGAGCTCTCCACTGTTCAATATTGTAGAGAAGTTCTTCACAGTTCAATATTGTAGTAGAGCTCTTCACTGTTCAATATTGTAGAGAAGCTCTTCACTGTTCAATATTGTAGAGAAGCTCTTCACTGTTCAATATTGTAGTAGAGCTCTTCACTGTTCAATATTGTAATGGAGCACTTCACTGTTCAATATTGTAGAGAAGCTCTTCACTGTTCAATATTGTAGTAGAGCTCTTCACTGTTCAATATTTTAATGGAGCACTTCACTGTTCAATATTGTAGAGAAGCTCTTCACTGTTCAATATTGTAATGGAGCACTTCACTGTTCAATATTGTAGTAGAGCTCTTCACTGTTCAATATTGTAATGGAGCACTTCACTGTTCAATATTGTAATGGAGCACTTCACTGTTCAATATTGTAATGGAGCTCTTCACTGTTCAATATTGTAGTAGAGCTCTTCACTGTTCAATATTGTAATGGAGCACTTCACTGTTCAATATTGTAATGGAGCACTTCACTGTTCAATATTGTAATGGAGCACTTCACTGTTCAATATTGTAATGGAGCACTTCACTGTTCAATATTGTAATGGAGCACTTCACTGTTCAATATTGTAATGGAGCTCTTCACTGTTCAATATTGTAATGGAGCTCTTCACTGTTCAATATTGTAGTAGAGCTCTTCACTATTCAATATTGTAATGGAGCACTTCACTATTCAATATTGTAATGGAGCACTTCACTGTTCAATATTGTAATGGAGCACTTCACTATTCAATATTGTAGTAGAGCTCTTCACTGTTCAATATTGTAATGGAGCACTTCACTGTTCAATATTGTAATGGAGCACTTCACTGTTCAATATTGTAATGGAGCACTTCACTGTTCAATATTGTAATGGAGCACTTCACTGTTCATTATTGTAATAGAGCACTTCACTATTCAATATTGTAATGGAGCACTTCACTATTCAATATTGTAATGGAGCACTTCACTGTTCAATATTGTAATGGAGCACTTCACTGTTCAATATTGTAATGGAGCACTTCACTGTTCAATATTGTAATGGAGCTCTTCACTGTTCAATTTTTTTGTGGGGCTCTTGACTGTTCAATATTTTTGTGGGGCTCTTGACTGTTCAATATTTTTGTGGGCTCTTGACTGTTCAATATTCTTGTGGTGCTCTTGACTGTTCAATATTTTTGTGGGGCTCTTGACTGTTCAATATTTTTGTGGGGCTCTTGACTGTTCAATATTCTTGTGGTGCTCTTGACTGTTCAATATTTTTATGGGGCTCTTGACTGTTCAATATTTTGTGGGGCTCTTGACTGTTCAATATTCTTGACTAAAAGGTCTTACCCACAAGACAGTGGGGTTGTTCTACTTCAGGGTACCCTCCCTTAGCCTTTTGCTCTCCTCAATATACCTGCAAGGCAACAGGGCAGCTTCATGTTGCTGTTTTTAGTAGGTGATATTCTTTACTCTGAAATCACATTTTGGTGCTTACACCACCAGACAAGTGGGAGCCGCGATAGGACAGTGGTTAGTGAAGTGGGCTACAAAGGAAAAGAGGTAGGGTTTGATCCCAACCGACGGCTTTCGGGTTCATCCAGCCTTAAATGGGTACCGGGTATTTTTTTCTGGAAAAGTAAAGCGGCACGGGTGTGATACCGACCACATTGCCCCAAAAATCATGTGCTGAAGGTCTGTAAAATATTATGGTCATTAACACCATATTCCCTATACGCCACTTGGTGTGATTCTCGTTTATATCTCCAAGTCCAAGTTTTACCATAATCTCTTCGAAGCCTCTGTTGTCTGATCCTAATTTAGCATTTAGGTTTCCCATCAAGATTATAATATCCTTGGCTCGCCTTGTTATATTGATAATACAAATCTATGTCAATAGAAGTGAGAAAGAAAGTTCATCGGTGCTATTTAGAGCCAATTCTGACCTATGGAAGCCAATTATGGAGAATAGGCAAACAAATGAAAAGACAATTAAAGACCACAGAGATGGAATTTCCCAGAAGAATGTTGAGAGTTCCCTGAACAGCTAAAAAGACCAATGAAGAAATTCTCAAAGATGCCACTAAAAAAGAGAGCTCCTAAAGAATAGCGGAAAGAAAAAAATCTACATTTTTCGGGCCGAAAAGAGAAGATGCTAGATAACTTGGTGTCAAGGTAAGGAAAACAGTCAACAACAGAACTGATACGATGCACGGTAGATAGATTCTCTGTCCTCGCTATAACGTGTAGTTAAAAATAATTGACTGTTTTACTATGCCACGACACCAAGCTATCATCTGTCATCTCTTTTTTGTCGTCCGCGAACTCTCTTTCCCTTTATTTTGCCAGTTGTCAGCTTTCATCCTCTCATGATGTGCCCGAGAAACATCAACTGTTTTTTTTTTTTTTCGGATGCATTTAGGAGCTCTCTATATGCTTTAGCCTCGTTTAGATTTGTCTTGTTGGTGTATTCAGCTGTCGACAGAACTTTTTCAATCCATGTGAGAAATTTCATGTCTGTGACCTCTAATGGTCTTTTCATTTGTTTGTCCACTATCCAAAGACCAGAAAAGGCTTTATATATCACTGATTAACTCTCTGTTATATTTGTACTGTCTTTTTTATGACCAAATGTATCTACAGTATGTTTAGCGAGATCTAGGTGAGTAAATAACTAGCGAGCTATTGAGACCATGAGAGTGTACACGATGCTCATCATCTGAAGTAAACGAAGCTGCCGGCTGGTGGTGATTGTGTTCTAAAACCGTTTGATTTGTTTAATGATTCATTCCAGAACAATAAGAAAAATAACCTCTTCAGAGATGAAATGTGTTAGACGAATGGCATGAAGCAGTCTGAGAGATAAGATCAGAAATGAAGTGAGAAAAAAGCTAGGAATAGCCCCCGCCATAGAATATATAAGGAAACAACAGATAAAATGGTTTGGCCACGTGACAAGGCAGAAAGATAAAAAACAAAACACAACGAGCCTTCAGCAAATGTGAGAACACCAGACCTAAGGGTCGACCACGAAAAAGATGGGTCGATGGAATATTAGAAGCACTAGGAAACATAACAGCAGCAGAGGCGAACAGAATAGCAAAACAACTCAAATTATATATCCCCTCGACGCTGAAAGACAAATGATGTAGGAAAGAGAAGAAGAGGAATACAATCCAGGTTTGGTATCACCCTAACTATAATTTGTTGTTGCGATGAGAAGTTGTCAAAAAATAACAGCAACGGAGAGAAAACTGAACAGAAAACTGAACTGCTGAATGTTCATTTTTTCATTATTACTTCTGAAACTAATTCACAATATTAATGTTAAATAAAGGAAAGAACTTTAATACTCGATATATTTCGATGAGGGTCACATTGACCTATAAGATAAAAACGCCACAGCTTAGGGTCACACAATCCAAGGGGTTTTAATGAGGTTTCATTATTTTTTTTAAAATTACTCTATTTTAATAGCAGAATATGGTTTCAAGTTATATTAACTGCTAGACAGCCAGTGGATTGGGCTGATATCATTAACAATCTACGAGAGATGAGCCAAATAAAAGATTTTGACAGAAGTACTACCTTAAGATATGCTGATGATACCGTTCTACTAGCAGAAAATCCTAAAGACCTACAGCAAATGCTTAATGTGATAAACATAACACGCAAAAATATGGACTAGATATGAATATCAAAAAGACTAAAACTATGATCATAAACAAAGAAAATTCTCAGGACCTACAAATACATATCACAATTGAAGGAATACTTCTGGAGACAGTTCAGAGTTACAACTACCTTGAACATACTATAACCAATGATGGAAAATATAAAATTGAAATATACAAAAGAATAGGTATGGCAAAAAATAATTTTAATGTCATGAAAAATATACTAACAACAAAACAAATAACAATAGGGCTGAAACTAAGAATAGCAAAATGTTACACCTTCTCAATATTCCTGTATGGTGCAGAAACATGGACATTAGACAAGGAAACAGAGCAGAAAACGGAAACCTTTGAAATGTGGATTTATAGAAGAATAGGTAGAATTGTATTGAAAGAAAAGAAAACAAACGGTGAAGTTTTAAAACAACTAAAAATAAAAAGAGAACTACTAAATACAATTAAGATAAGACAAATGAAATTTTTGAGTTATGTTAAAAGACACAACAGCCTACTAAAAGTAATATTGGAAG